>VWYH01004906.1:100863-146140 GCA_013399365.1 Pampusana beccarii | reverse complement strand
AAGAGAAAGAAAAAAGAAAAATAAAAACAACAACAAAAACCACCTACTTGGTCTCCGACAAAAAAAAAAAATCCAGAAAGACAGTAAATCAGGTGAATGAAGCTAAAGAAACGGCAAGATTCTATCTTTCGATACGTCTGTCAGTAAAAGTTTTTTCATCTAAACTGCATTTGCAGGAGAAAAGACCATTTATGATTTAGCTGTTTCCAGAATTCACAGTTTAAAGCTTGAAGCCCGAAAAAGTTCAACTACTAAAACATATAAGTCATTTAAATTTCTGTATTTTAATCTAATAGAATTTAAGTGTATATCGTATACATTCCTTAAGTCTACTCTTATTAAATGTTGATGTTAAACAGAAAGGGGAAACCATGTGCAACTAGATTAATTTATCTCCAGGGAGTAAGGACACATTAATAATTGAGATAATGTTTTCATATATGTTGGAATCAAGTGTGCCTTTTCACTTCTTTATTAGAAAACACATTAGGGGAAAATTATCTCATCCTCATCAGTAAGACCTAATTGCTGAGAAAGTCTCTGTTTTCTTTGCAATAACAAAAGGATTGTTCTCATTNAGAAACTAGATTAATAAGAAATAAAAAAAAAAAAAAAAAAAAAAAAAAAAGAAAATATCAGAAATATTATCAAGCAGTGCTGGAATAAATGCCTGTATTACCAAAGACAGTATTTACTTAGTACACCCAGTCATGTTTTTGTTTTAAACAAATCAGAGTTTATTATATTTTTATAAAGTACAAGCAAACTCTGGATTGAAGTGGGCCAAAGGGGAAAAAAAGAGAAAAAAAAAAGAACTACAACTAAAAATGAGTAATATTTTTGGCTTTCTGAAGCACTGATCTTTCTGTTAGTTATAAAAAATTATCTTGGCTGATTGCGAGAGAACTCTATAATTTCACATGAACACCCATAGGTGCCAAGGCCTGTTGTGAGGTAATGGAGTGGTATGTCATTTACTCTGAATCACTGTACATTATGTTGTATGGATTACATACAAAGCAAACACTGAGTGCGTGGTGGGAACACTTGTGCAGACAGACTGAAGCATATTTCCATAGCGTTGAACTATACATCAAATGCAGCGCTTTTGATGTTTCCCACAACAAAGAGAACCGAAAAAAGCCACCAAATCAGGATCTATTCTTAAAAGTCTTTGCTATAACCCTTCTATTTATCTGATGTACACACAAAACAAAGAACTGTAAAGGAAAACAAATATCTATCAACTTTACTTTGCAGCGCTGAGAGAAAAAAAATTAGAATGCTACTTACAATACCAAGAAAGAGAAGTTCTCTCCATAGGGCCCATCAAGACCTAATGCTAAATAACTGATCGGTGGACATACTTGTATTTGCAGCTATCTTGAAAAGATCAATGGAAGACAATCAACTAGAGCCACAACTTTATAAAGGGATGATGATGAGACAGTCCTTTGGCATTTATAGTGATCTAATCCACACTCCTATACCATACAGGCTAACAGAATACAGATTGTTCAGACACACACTTTCAATTGCTTTTATTTATTTTCACAGATCAGCTTTGTAAAATCACACACACTTTCTGATTACTTTCTTTTGCTATGCTTTTTCTTTATTAAACATTAGTTCTCTGATAGATAAAACATACCAAATTGAAAGTCAAAACAAATGAGAAACGGCCAAAACTTTTAGCTAGAGGTTAGAGTATGTGATTCACTGCTAACAATTTTTGCCATTAACAGAAATAAACCAAGACCATGAGCTGCCCACAATACCTCCTCCCAGAAGAACTAAATTTAATTATTATTTTCAAGATAGTTCACTTAAAATACACACAGTCTGCTAGCCAACAGGAAATCTGTGTAGTGTGTTAAGAACAGAAGAGCAAACCCACAGAAAAACTCAGCTGACACCCATCGATGGCTGAATCTGGCACATACATCATTACTATTTCTTACTTTTACTGAACATCTTTTTCTTCTTTGCTTTTGGCTTCCCCCCCAACAACCTTCCTTCTTTCATTGTTTTAAAACAATTTTTAAGTTCATCTGAAATTAGACTAAAAATTCTCCTTATGTAAAAAAAGAAGACATAGTTGCAACTTAACTTGCATAAAACTGATTCATAATTTTTAAAAAATTAATTGATAATGTAAATACTTAAGGATAATGTAAAATTCTCTAATTCCACTTATTTCAGCTAAATGTCAATGTTTTGTGTAACTTAATGATTTGGAAAAGATATTTTATTGTTTTATATTAATTATCATTGTCTAAACCAAAAAAACCCTAAAGCCTCCAACATCACTACAGAATGTTCTATTAAAAAAATAAATAAATAAATAAACCATATCCCAAAATGCTTTCATTGTAATCACTGGACTTTGGTAGGAACAGATTTAAGTCAAATTTGTTAACATCTGCTGTACAAGAGAGATTTCATCCCCACTGAAGGCAGCAACAAAACTCCCAATGCTGCAAGTCACCTAGTTTTACTGAGTACATGTAGTAGGTATGTTGTGAGACTGATCTTTTTCATGTGCAAATCTTTCTCTTGCCACAATTACTCTTACAGGTAAATATTTTGAGACAACTATTTGTTTGCATGTAAGAATTGCATAGGAGCTCCTACTCATTTAAAGAAGTCACACGTATTAGATAATATGCAAAAACAGAACATAATGATGAAAAGACATAACCATCTGTACCAAAGAGTGACAACCTAAATATTCACAGGTTGTGAACAAGTGCTATACGCATCATTCTGGCTCCAGAGCACAAAACGTCTTTTCAAAAGCCACTCACTTTTACCGTATAGCCACTGAAGACAGCAAAACCACAATCTGCAGCTTCACGGACTCCTTGTAGGGTTTCTAACCAGCAAGCACATCCCCTTATATTCTGAAGATTTGGGTTTGGTCTAGATGAGTAAATATCACCTGCAGATCTATGGGCATATTTCTAGTGACTCTCCGTAGCAGTTAGTCTTGAGTTGAGCAGAAGGCACAGCTACAGAGGACTATGTAGAACTAAGAAATAACACCTTCTAGCACAAAGCAAAGAAGAAATGAATGGCAAAAGACTAGGCAGACAGCAGGCGGTTTCTGTAAATAGGATGGCACACACAGGGGTTGTATATGTGCCCTATTAATTATTAAATCTGTGTGTAAAATGAGCATATGCTGTCTTTTCTTTCTAAACTAACTTACCACATGATTTTGTTGTTACCACCTCCATACAAACTATACCTAAACATGAAACTCCAGTGCCTCACTGAAGAGAATATACATCGTAACAAACAGTCATGGATATCCGTGTATGGTCAAAGGAATACGATAGCAAGTTTATGACGTGTTCTGCCCAACCACAGAGTCAGTGTTCATCGCAAAATAAACCAAACTGTAACAGCCTGAATGTTTTCTAATAATTTGTCATTATTACTCTCTCTAAGATGAGAACAAATACAAAAAAAAAAAGATCTTCAGAGAGCTGAAAGTGATTTTCGCACAAGAGCACTAAAGCATCATTAGGGGAATGCCCAGTCGGTGCAGGACCAGAGTTGAACTAAATTGTGAACAGGCACTAACACCATCATTGTGCAAACAGCAGGACTGTAAAATAGGCGCCTGCACTTGTTTCAGCAGCTTTCTTGGACTGTCGGTAAGCCACGGCGAGGGTGCAATATGCCATCTCAACACACATGTGCTACTCAAACTAAGATGATGCATCTGGTACTGTGACCTGAGAGCTTCATCAGCTCTTGTTACTCAGGTCAAAGTGTAAACAGCACGGGGTGTTGTAACCTTCAGCCTTCTCTGGACATGTCTCTCTGTTCCATATAAGAGCACATGCAACAATCTCCTCTTCCTATGCAAATTAATTGGAGCTCAGAGGTGTCCACTGGTTTTCTTGATACTTCTAGTGAGGTGAGATTTTTGCTTGCACTGGTTACATTTTCAAATCTACCAGGTTGGCTTACTTAAATTGTGGGGGTTTTTTTCTCATCGCTAGCAAACAGTGCTGGTAGTACCCACAATTACACTCAATATCTGCTTCAAACCAACCAAATTTGAAAAGGAAGGAAAGATGACGACTTACTTCCCAGAGATGCTGAGTGTTCCTGATGGCTCCTGCTTGAACCTTCTCTGGCAAGAGCAGGACCCCCTGGAAAGGCCCAATCCATGTCCCCTGCTGGATCCGCTGAGCTGCACAGATGCCATAGGCCAGGCCAGGCACTGTGCTGGTGCACAGACACACCTCCCGGGGCAGGTCCCGCAGCCACTCGGGGATCTCAGGCGGAGGGGCCGCTGCGGCAGCACTGCTGGTGCCCACCAGGCGCCGCAGGGAATGGAGGGGGCCATGCATGGGGCACTCGCCGTTGCGGTTGTCAGCGCACATGTCACATCCTGCGGAGCACAGGGGAAAAGCACAGTGTCAGTACGGTGCCGCTGCCCGCCGCCATGATCATTGAAAGGCCATTGCAGAACCCCCTACTTTTCCTGTTATTTCGTGGCATCTCAGTGCTCTCACACGCTGTGCCCTTCTGCGTGTCGCTCAGGATGGTTTTCCTAATCTCATCAAAGCCCTCAGTAAGAAATCCCGAAGGCTGAGCAGAAACCCTGCAGACGTTTTGCAAGCCTGGTGTGTTCAGAGACCTGCCAACACTTGCTTATTTTAACACAGTTTTTTAAGATTATTTTTTGACTAATATAAAGCCTATTTAAATCATCCCAGTGTGTTTTGGTGAGGCATTTTAAAACACAGTCATAACAACTTACAAGTCCTTCTCATTTGCCTTACCACATCTCAGTCCAAGGTGTTAATTAGAACAGAATTTAATTTCATCCTTAGTTTAAATGAACATCTGCTCTACTTTTTACATTAACAAGTGTGTGTGTACAGCTCTATTGAGAAAATAAACGAAACAGAACTTCATGAATGACAAATCAGAGCATGCATGAGCATTCACTTTCTTATAGATGAATCTAATCTTGAAATGGTAATTATGTAGCAAATATTACTGATTTCTAGCACACATTTGAACACTTTTATTGAATGGGAATGCACGTCCTTTGCCTGTTACGTGTAGCTGAGGGTAAGAACAAAAACAGCATGTCTGGTTTTTTGAGCAGCTCCTGTGAAAAATACTAGTTTGTAAAAATGTTGATTTCCCTAACTGTTCTTAATAACAGATGCTGTTTCTCTATTTCGGGAAGAACCAACTGTGATTTTTCTTTCCTCAGGAAAAAAAAAAAGTTAAATATTTCCATCACACGCTATTTCACATGCCATGAAAGTACAACTTCCAGGAAAATGTTTCATGCTCGGGAAATCCATTTCTCTGGACTTATGTTGAGTTAACATAACAATAAATCTATTGAAATACGTTACTGCCTTCTGCACATTTCACTTACCACAGTAAAGGTTTTCATATAAAATTATTCCAGAAATACAAAGGGAAAAGAGTAACTATGCCATAGTACTCATGTAGTAAGTCCTAGATGTTTCCCCTAATAATTTTATACAACCTACACCCATTCTCATAAAAATAAAGCACTTTATTTGCTGTAGAAGTTGGAGGTTCTTGGTCTAAGCCGCAGATTTAGACTTGCTAGATTGCCTGTAACCACAGCTTCAATCCTCGGGAGGACTGACTCAGCTGTTCTTCTTTCCAGGGTGGATATACTATGTATTATGTAGGCCTCTTTACTACAGAGACTGAAAAGAAGAATCTTCCTCTCTATTCAGTAAAAGCTGCTAAAAGATAATAAAAGCTGTATTTTCAAAATACGGCCTCTATTTGCATTCTCCAGATTTAGACATGCTTTCTAAGCATTATTTGCTGTCATCCTCTTTTAAATTGTACCATACAAAAATTAGGCATTCAGAAATATGAAAATATTTTGAAGTTACATGTGGAAGATAATTTCCCTTGAAATTCTTATTACTTCCTTTGAGTCTTGCAGAAAATGCATGGGTTGCTACTTGGTGCTCGTCTGTTCAAGTTCTCTACATTAATTACAGATCTTAGCAGAAAGCAAGCAAGCGAGCCCTGAGTTGTACGTTACTCTGATGGCTGCTCCTGCAGAAGAAGGCCTGCATATGAAATTCGCCCCATGCCATCCCTAACACACCACGCAGCATCAAGGCAGGAGGGCAGAAAAGCCATTGCCCACACTGCAGCCCACAGGAGCAGCCGTGGGGCAAAGCCCTCTAGTGGGGACCACGCTTATATTGGAAAAAAAATAAAATAAATAAAAGCCTTTGGCTGGACGGTTAAAGCCTTTTCTTAATAATATAATCCTTGTCGCAAAACGATTCCCCTGTTGGGTTAAGCCGCAACTGCAGAGGGGTTTTGTTCACTCAACTACATCAATTAGAGGTGGCTGGAGGATGAGATTTGCAGGACCCCAGGGAAAAGGTTTCTGGCTGGTCCTGAGAAAAGAATGTTATGCAGCAAATATTCCTACAGTCATTCCCAGGCATGATGTATAAAAGGCAGCAAGTACATGCTGGGATTTTTTTTATGGTTTTGTTGTTTCCACAGTTAGTTTGGAAAGTGAGGTATAACCACAGCATCTTTTCTTTCCTCTTCAAAACCAGTCATCAAGAAACACTGAGGTTTTGGCATATCCAAGGACCTCAGGGGCTACATTGGAGTCTGTCATCGGAGATCATACAGGAAAGGATCTCAAATATGGGGGGAAAAAAAAAAGACCAAAACAATAACAACAACAAAAAAAACCAAAACCCAAACAAAACAAACAAATAAAAACAACACAGATTGGCATGTGAGTATACTTTAAACAAATCTGGCATTTTACCACGCAAGCTAGAAAGAAAACATCTGACAGGAAAACTTTGGTCTTAAAGAGAGGAAGACGTCTAACCATGACATCAGTTAGCACATGGAGCAGGCCCTTGAATCCAACCTGTTGGCACTGTTTGACCATCTTCAAGATGCGTAACTCTCCCCTCAGCTACCTGATTATTAATGGCTTTCTTGAAGACACCATGTCTCTGTAGCAACTTACATTAAACATACTAAGGCATCTTCATGACTCCACCCAGGCAATGTCGGTGTTCATCTCCTGCATCCCAGATATGCATAACTTTTCATGCACACAGCCTTTAGTACTTGCCTAAAACAAGGTTTTATTCACTTCATCCTGACAATATGTGTACATGAGTGTGGATAAAACATCTTTTATCTACCCTTTCAAGAAAAATAAATTAAGAAATTCATGAGAAGTATAAACAAACTCAGTGTCACTGTCATTTACCCTTACAGAAAGTCACGAATAGTTATATTTATTTTCCACTATCCAAAAACTCTGGTAATGTCTTAATGCTTGGCAGCGGCAGTATCTGATCTCCTGCTGTGTTCCTTTCCCTTTGTCCTGCCAAAGCTGAAAATCTGGAAAATGAAACATCTTCTGAAACTGTTTTGGCTTATGGCTTGTTGAAGAGAAGGAAGGAGTCTGTCTTTAATCCTAAGTAGTACTGAAATTCTTCTTAGTTGCATGCTTTATACATCTATCTTTAGTTTTTATGCTATGGTACAAATAAAATTTAAAAAATATCTTCATAAATGTGATAAGGAATGGAAGCTCTAGTAGACGTATTTTATGCTGCCTTGAGTAAAAATTTACCGTGCACCTTTTCCTCTTCCATGACTAACTTTTGTTAGTCGGTTAGTCCGTCCAAAGCACGCTTTCAATAGTATTAGAGAACCCTTTTAAAGTGAACCACTGTAAGTAGTGGATTCTTCTGCCTCAGAGGATAAGGGAAGGAAGTCCTTAATATCAGGGGAAAAAAAGGAGAATTTCAAGACTTGCACACTATCCTGCCTCACAGAAAGGATCAACATCTTCTTGGATACTGCAAAGTAAGATGTGATACAATGCACCAACTTGCTTAATAATACACAGAAAATAAGAGGTTTTTTTGAGAGAAAGAATGTTGTGGTCCAGTGACGTCATTGGAGTCTCCAAACTGGGTCGAAACTGCTAAGATCCACACAGGTATGAGAAGTTCACATAGGAAGGACACGGTGGGACAAACGTGAGCTTTCTAGAGGACTGTCACACAGGACAGCAAGAAGAGATATCCTGTGCCTTTCCTCCTATTTTTGCCTCAGAGAGCAGCTGTGTGAGTACAGGCCTCATCCAAGGACTGCTGAAATTAATACTTCCATTGGCTGTAATAGCATTGGTCAAGCCCCAGATCAAGACAAGAAGCAGCAAGAAATGTGATAAAACTAAGAGGTTTGCTGAAAATGGAAAAAGCAAAAATTACTGTATCCAGAGCAGAGTGTCTCTGATAAAATCAGGAGACACAGAAGGTAAGGTCAGTGGGAATGCTCCATCGGAGGCCCAGGTGCAGCCAGGCTCTTTGGAAGGAGATCATTTTCTCACTTTTTACCTTTGTGCTCTATAGACGGCAGGAATAAGGCAAGGAAGAACCAAGAAAAAAAAAATTCCTAGTGGAGCTGTTTGGTATGGCCCTTTTGGGAGGAGTGCAATATGTTATCGTTTATTTGCCTCCATAAAAATGAACACAGTATAATGCCAGCACTATAACTCCATGTGAGTACACTCAATAGTACTAAACCAAAGCAAGAGGGAAAGGACACATCATTGCCCCCAAAATATAATTCTAAACACTCTCCAACCTAAATAACATTACTACTGCATATTTTAAAAGAAATCTGAGAGAAGAAAGCTTTTGTCAGTGAAAGGTAGGGTCCAACATAGCGCTTTAACCAGCAAACCAGCTGTAACAATAAATGAAAGAAATATATATTTTTTTTCTCGGCAATAACATGCTTCAAAGGTGCAGTTATACTGGATACCTGCAGTTTGCCGGTATTAAAGAACTGTGGCCTCTGACCCTCTGCTTCATAATTCACCGCAAGCATGCAGGTATCTGGTGTAACTGGCCATCATTTCACACAGTATTACTCGCTTGCCAAGTATAAATCACTGTGGCTGGCCCTGAGTCTCTGGTTGGGCCCAGGTACCCAGCTAAGGAGGAGGCTGGGCTGGGTGAAACAGTGCCCTTTCTTTTCCTTAGAGCTGGAGCTTTCCTAAGGATCATGAGCTCCTCGTGCCTCAGTTTCCTCATCGGCGAGCTGATATCAACCTCTTTTTGTGAAATCAACCGCAGTTCGCCGCAGACTGCCTGACCTGAGGCAGGCTTTCGGGGCGACAAAACACAGATGCGCTTTCTCCGTCGGGTTCCTTTTATTTATTTGTCTATTTACTTTACATACCGGCTGCAGGGAGTGGGACCGAACCCAGCCGGCTGCCCCAGGGCGGATCGCGGCGCGGGGCTACGGAGCGGCCACCGGAGGGCGGGAGCCACGTAGGGCGCTGGGTCCCGGTCACTTCTGCCCGACCCGTTTCTCCCGGGGCTTTCACCCTCCCGCTCTGCCCCGCCGCGCCCCGCCGGCCTCCCGGGCGCTGCCACCGCACCGGCGCAAGAGCTGCCGCGGGGTCCGAGTGCCCCAGTCGGGAGTCGGGCACACCCCGGCCCGGCCCTTCCGAGGAAGGCGGTGTGCGACGGCCTGCCTGGGCGCCCCGGGGTGGGACAGGGGGTCGGGGAAGCGTCCTGCTTGCGGAGTGGCTTTCGAGTTATTTTTGCGAGGTGGGTGGGGGCGGCTTGGGGAGGGAGGGTTTGATTTTCCTTGCCTTCGACTGGAGGTATGAATGAATTAAATTTCCGTGTCAGGTATGAGAAGGGTAGGAGAATATTGTGTGTAGATAAACCTTGCCACCCCGTGCCCCTGAGAGATCCCCATATACAATGTAGAGATGATGAATAGGCTCTGGGAGAGGAGATCGAAGTTCAGTCCGCACCAGCTCCACTCTCTCCTACAAAACTATAGGGCAATTAATTGTGGCTTGTCCCCTCATCCTTCATCTCCTGGTGGCACATATCGATGGAGATTACTGCTGATGGACCATTTTATCACCCTAAATAAACAGTCACCACCTTCTCTAACCTCAATCTAATATATGGCTATCTGCTATGTTTAAGGGTGCAGGGTAACTAATGATGTAAAATAGCTAAATCATACAGGTTACCAGCAGTCTAGAGAAAAAAAATCCAAATGTTCTCCACACCGATCCAGTCCACAGCATATCTACGCTGTCTACCCGTAAATTGAACGGGAAGATGCGTGCAAACTGCTTGCTTGCATGACACTTTAGTTTTACACAGCATATTTATTACAGTGGCAGGTTGGCTCTTCCTGGTGAAGGTAGAGGAGTCGCAGGCTGGGAAAGGCTCTCCCCAGCAGCAGAGGGGCAAGCCTACACGGCAGCAAGCCGGCCCTGCACTCCCCAAACTCACCCTAGATCTCCTCTGCGCCGCGCAAGCGCCCCTCCCCCAGCGCCCAGAAATACCCTCGTCCTTCCAGATTCAGAGAAGGGAAGAAAACCGTCCCCAGCCGCCTGCCACATTATCAGGGTTTTAACATAATCCCTTTTACTTCCCTGGGAGTAAAGACTGCAGGGCCCTAATTAGGGGGGGGTTCTTTTTTTTTTTTTTTTTTTTTCCCTAACTAAACGCCTTTCCGTTTAAAACGATTACATATAGACACTTAACCCACAGCTCTTTGGTGGCTCTCGCCCCCCTCCCTCGCCCAAGACCGTGCCGTATTCATTGATATTTGACGATCAAGGCGCGTGTCTATATGGAAACTGTCGCCCATCCATCTTCCCTCGGCGGCCGCCCGGCGCCGGGCCGGGCGCTGGGGAGCTGGGCCTGGCGGGGTGTCGGGCAGCCGGGACCACCACCACCCCTCGGGCTTTCCCGCCGCGGAGGCAGCGACGCCACCGCCCCCGCGGGAGACGCCCGCTCGCCCTCTCGCCTCCCCGGTGCCCCGGAGAGCGGCCGAAGGCATCGGCGGAATTCGCAGGCGCCTGTGCCGAGCGGGTGAGCCCGCGGGTGGGTGCTGCCAGGGGAGTGGGGCGGACGCGGTTTGCGCCGCAGAGGAAAAGGGATGCTCGGGGTGGGGGCGGGAAAGAGGGGACATTTGGGAAAAAAGAGGAACCGGGGCATTCGCTTGGTTCGCGAGGGAGGTTCATGCAAGATTAAAACCCGAAAAATAGCCAGCAGCCCGGGGCCTGCCGCCAACGGCGAACCGGCGGGCTGCGGGCGGGGGAGGCCGAGGCGGCAGCCCTGCGCCCAGCCCTCGGGGACGGATCTGCCCCTGGGATGGGTGGGTGTCTCTCTGCCAGGCTGGGGAGAGGCCGGTTTGTCAGCCTCAGAGATGCGGTGGGGCTGTCCGGAGTTGTAAGTGCAGCAAGCAAGTATAACTCAAACTGAAGTCGATCACTCCCCAACCTCACCCACGACCCTACGTTCTGTCTCTCAAAGGGGCACCTTCCCTGCAGAACGCGGAGCGAGGGATGGAGTCAAAGTGGCTGAAAATTCCGCCTGCCCACGGAGTCCTTGCGTGACTCCGAGGCACTCGGGGAGCTGCGCAGGAGTAAGCCAGGCCGGTGCCCCGCAGCTTGCTCTGCTGCGCCTCTGATCGTGCGAGGAGCCGAGTGCGTGGTACGGCACAGACTCCCCGTACTATTTCCGCACTTACAGTTCGCTTTTTTCTTTATTTTTAAGAATGAGTTGCCCAAAGCAAAGGCATCTGGTCCCAGAAGGCTGAAAACTCGGTTTAAAAGGTTTGCTCACAGACAACGGCTGGAGCGAAAGTCGCCTTGCAAACAAGTTCAATTATAAGATTTTTTTAGATTTCGCTGTGGAAAGAAAAGAAGAAGAGACCGTCATGGCAGCAGCCTGCCCTGTCCTTCAGACGGCGAGCGCTGCCTGGTCCCAGCCGGACGCGATTCACGAGCGTCTTTTCTGCCATCGACCCGTTTGCTTTCTCGAATACACCTTTAATAATCATGGTTGGGAAAGAAGTATGCAGAGTTCTCCTGCGACTCTGTGGCGTGCTATTATTCCACTCACTCCTTAAAAATTTTCCCTCCGAATCGCTTTTTTATCTTCCTGTCTCTTTTTAAAACCTTTATCTTTCAGATTTACAGAGCTGCCCCGAGAAGTAAAACATGTATTGTCTGAACGGTTCGGTTGGCGACTAAAAGTGCATTTCAGATTCCATTTAAGTGCCTGTAGTTTAAGAGATCACGCTTTCTGCACCCGACAATAGAAAATACACTAACATTTTTCACTATGGGTAAAACCAAGCACGAGGAAGTCACTCAAAGCGAAGTCGGTATCCAATATAGAAAGATTTGCAATGTTAAGAAGCAGGGGGAAATCTCTGCTAGACTGAGAGTCAGCTTTACCCTCGTTCTTGAAGACATACGCACAATGATTAAGATTATGCTAGCATCCACGCAGTTTAATTAATACACAACAGACTTTCATGGAAACTTTAGAAACAAACTCCGCATCTGAAATGAAATTAAACGAATCCACATTTTGCTTGGGCATGTGCTTTCGGATCGCTGGTTTGGGATATCGTTTGTCTGTTCAGCAGCCTTCCTTAAATAGACATTTTGGGGGGCAGAAGGACAACAAAAATGAAAAATCTAAGAAACCTTAGGGTAAGAGAGGGTGTTTAAAGCAATGGGAAAAAATGCACACGCTGTAGCCGTGTTCCAGTGTTTTAACAGGGACAGATTCCTGTTCCGTAAGTGTTAGTAACAAATCTGATTAATTAATATAGTTCACCTAGTTATTTTCACCCCCTTAATTTTCTCGGCAGTGTAGTATCGACAGATACAGTAACAAAAGACAGGCAGAACCAAATTCTTAAATCACAAACTTCTAGTTGATACGGATGTTTAATAATAGGGCGCCTTCATTTCCCTGCTCCCCCCACTCAGAAAAAAATCTGTAATTGGCAACAGCAGTATTAAACGTTTTCTAACCACAAAGTCCTAAACGAATTGACACTCATGCAGATGACCTTTTTCATATAGAAAAACAGCTTTTCTTATTAAATGGCCATGTCATACTTTCCCATGAGGGTGAAAACTAAAACCGGCGGCGTGTTAACGAGGTCTGAAAGGAAAACCATACTCCGAGATAAGAAGGAGGAAAACTTTGCCCTAGTTCACCTGATGAAACCTGCAACTCTTCTCCTGCCCAGCTCGGAGGAGTAATTGATTTCTGAGTATTCAGCAAAGCACGGGCTTTCCAGGCAGGAACTGAGCGAGACAAGCAAGGCAATAAAGGACCAACTTTACAGCAAGTTGATCCGAACCATTTCTGATTCCATTCTCCTAAGCACACCCCCGAGAGATATCTACTCCCCACAGCAGCCTTCCCGGTGAAGTGTGCCTTCCAGGGAAGGACCTGGGTCTCAGACAAGAAAAGCCATTACCGAGAGGCTACCGCCCGCCTCCCGAAAGCACTGTGAACCACGCAAAAGCAGCTCAAAGGAGGGAAGAGCAGGGCGAAGGATGCTCCCCATGGAGATTTGCAAGAACCAACTGCGGTCCCCAACTTTGGGCGTCCCTAGTCTGGCCTGGTGCGGGGAGAGGCGGAAGATGGGCGATCAGGGACTGCGAGAAGGGGCACGATACGTACGGTTGTTGGGGTCACTGGTGTGCTGGTTCAAGGGGATGATCTCCATGCGCTGTTGCCCGTACAGGTAGTAGTCCAGCTCCTCGGCCGTGCACCGGAACCGAGCGGCAGCGCGCTCGCCGCATTTGCTGCCGCCGCTGCCGGCCCCGCACAAGTCCTTGCCCTGCAAGGGAGCGGGCGCTCCCCCGGCCGAGGGCTCGGAGCTCTGCAGCGGTCCGAAGACCGGGAGCTGGGACACAGGCAGGCAGGTCAAGCCGGCCAGGGAAGCGGCCGCCGCAGCGACGCAGGAGGAGGTAGAGGAGGAAGACGGAGTGGACGAGGAAGAGGAGGAGGAGGCGGAGGAGAGCGAGGCCGGGCGCTGGCGCAGGCTGTCAGCTGGAGGCTCGGCTCTCTCGGGCGGCTGGAGCTGGGCGAGGGTCCCACTGCTCTTGAGCTGGCTGCTCTGCGGGAAAAGCTGCTGCCAGTGCTGCAGATAAGCGGGATCCACCTTCAGGAACGCGGATCCGCCGGGATCGCCGGGCTTCAGCATTGCGCTGCCTGTGGAGCGGAGAGGAAGGGGAGAGCAGACGTGAGACGCCCGCCCCGGCCGGGCCGCCCCGACTTCGCGGCGTTCTCCACGCTCGGACACGCCGGCCCACGCATGGGCCCCCTCGCGTCAGCTGTCCGGGATCGGCAGCGAGACCATCCCCGTCCCGCTTGCCCGCCCGTGCCAGGCTCGGCAGGAGAAAGCATCGGCCCGAAGGGCTCCAGAGCGGACATGCAAGAAACGCGCTGGCCGGGGCGACAAGGCTTTCCTCTTACCCCCGCCGCCTCCCCGGGGCGCGGGCAGGACGAAGGCGGCGGCGGGATGCTCCCCACGCCCGCGGCCGGAGAGCCCGGCGGCCCCGAAAGGCACGCTGCTCACCCCGTCCCCGGCGCACTCAGTGTCTTTCCCTTCCATTCCCTTGCCTCTCTCCGCTGGAGCAAACGACTCTCAAAGTTGACAACGGGGAGGAGGAAGAGGAGGAAACTTCAGTCCCGCGCACACACGCGCGCGTGTCTTCTCTCTAGCTGCTCCGGCTTTCCACGCTAGCGTTTGTAAGAGGACAGGGCCCCGCGGTACCCTACCCCGGGCGAAGGAACCTCGCCGCGGCCTCTTCTGGGCTGGCTGTGCCGGTCGCAACGGAGGGGCCGGGGCCGGCGCCCCGACCTGGAGCTGCCTTACCTGAGCGGGGTGCGTCGGAGCGGCTGCTGCTCGGTCGGCGTGCGGAGGAGTAGGCAGCCCTGGGAGCCTTCGAGACGGTGGAGGGTTGAAAGGAGAGACTTTTCAGGTCTTTGTCCACGGGGCTGCAGGGTGATCCTGCTCCAGGTGCCGGGGACCGGCGGGCCGGCTAACTCCGAGCCGCCGGGCTCCCTCTGCCGCGGCTGCGCATCGCAGTCGCGCCTGGGCTCTTTGCTCGGCTCTGGCAGACTCCAGGCTAAACACGTGGGTTTTACGACAGCGCAAAATACAAGTGTGTGTGATGTGTACGAGAGGGAGGGGAGGGAGCGGGAAGTCACCAGCGAGCCTGAACGCAGAGAGCCCTTTTTTTTTTTTTGGCAACTTCCCCCACTTTGTTCCTTGCTCAACTTTTAAAGGTGTCCCTTTCTTTCCTTCCCTCCTCCGTCCCTCCTTCCTTCCCTCCCTCTCCCTCCCTTTCTCCCGCTCTCTCCCTCCCCAGCTCCAGGAACAAGGCGCCCCGGGAAGAGCTGGGCTGTTACCGTGCAGGAAAGGGAGCAACGCCCGGCGCAGACCCGAGCAGAATCCGCGCCGCTGCGCGATCTCCAGCGCCGGCCCAAGGCAGTGAGCACCTCGCACTCTGCCAGGCGGCCGGGAGCCATGGCCTTGACTCACTTGCATTTTGCCCCTCGGGGGCTAAGGTGGATTTTAAAGGCCTTCCTGAACCGTTAAACTGTCCTGATACTGTCGCACCTACTTAACGAAGTCTCCTGGGATGACCTGCCTCCCGTTCCCCTCGGCTACCTGAGACCTGCCTCTGGAGGTCCCAACGCAGACAAGGGGACTGACTCATCGCCCTAGAATTTCTCTCTCCTCAGACCTCGTCCCCTCCAGCACCAGAACGTCTCTCTCCTGCGCTCTGTACTCGGTTACAGTACCGAGCACGAAGCATGCAGATGGAGAGAAACTTGTGGCGAGAAACTTCTCATCTCTAGCGACTTTTTCTCTCCACTATGCTTAAAAATTGGGGTTTTCTGCCCTGCTACTCAATTGTTGAGCTCACATACCAGTGAGTACTTAACAGTTCTTTTGAGCTTCTTTCCTGCACCGCATGAAAAACTATACGAGAACTATAATCTCTAACGTATATAGCGTGTACATTGTATCCCACGCATTGAAGACAAAATACTTACACAAAGTGTTTATGCCATAAGAACATCTCTCTGATGTCAAGTAAAGCCCCCATTGTCAGGTGTCACGCTGCCACTAAGCGCACGCTTGCTTACAAACATAACGTGCGCGCGTGTTAACTGCTTTTGCCATTCCCCCCATCCTGTTTCTAGTTTATTTCTTTCCCACCGTCCATTCTCGCAGAGCCTGGGAAAGCTGCTGCTGTTTAGACTTTGTCTGTGTCTAAGGCAGGACATTTTAACACAAATTTGATCAGGACTGGGGCAAAAAATGTTTTGACTGGCGTCATTTTGACAAGGTCATCCGTCATCTGCTGTATAGATTGATAACACCTCAGTTAAAGGCAAACACGAGTCGGAAAAAACCCTCGATTTTTATGGGTTATAAAGTTGTCTATACAAACCTTCTTTATGTCTTTGATCAATTCCATTGTGCAACATATAATGAATTTCCAGCCCTCTCGCTCTATTAATCCACTTTCTGAAGTGCTGAAATACTGCCGTTCAGCTGAGGGAGAGAGGTGCCGGCGGGAGCCTGTTCGCACGCTGGCTGGCGTGCGCGTAGCGCCTTGTTGGGTACGACCATCAGCGAATGGGCGCGCTTGGGTTTCTCTGTTTTCACCGCATTAATACACAGCCTCTTCCTTAGCCAGCTCCCTTCTGGTCACAATTTAATTCCGCCCGTTCCGACTCGTCGTTTTTTTTAAAATGTGTCCCTCTGCTTTGTGGCTCTTTGCCTCGCCGGACATCTTCTAAAAATACTGAATTGCTTTTAGTGTCAGCTATGTCTAAAAATTCGTTTCACGCTAGAAAAATGTGATGAAGTGGGGGAAAGCTCCTAGCTAATGGGCTTAAGTACATTGTCAATATCTGCACTTGCCTTGAGTTGTTAACACAAATATTCCATGCGGGTTCATATTAGGAGGGCTTTAATCTGTTACTGTGGTGTCTTTTGCAGCTAGAAAAGTAACCGGGGTTACTTTACGAGCCACCAGGGTGGCAGAATAAAATTTATAGAGCCTCTGGCACTTTGGGACCCAGCCTAACCGCAGGAAAGAGGAAGAAGTGCAAGGGTCGCCAGTTTCTCCCGTCCTCAGGGCCGGGCGGGCAGCGGGAGATGGCGGCGCGGGCAGCGGGCAGGCGGCGGGAGGGAGCCGGTCCCCGCGGGCACCCCGGCCCCGCGGCCGCTGGCGGTTCCCGCAGGTCCGGGGCGCTGCGGCCGGGCAGCAGCGGCCGGGGTTCCCTGACACTCAGGCAGGGGCGCCGGCGGCCGGCGGACACGATGGACCTCGTCGTTCGTCTTTTTTCCCTTAACGACAAGCACCCCCGCTGCGCCGGGCTCACCGGACCCGCGATGGGGAAGGGGGAGAGCGACCGCGGGGAAGATCCGTGAGCAGCGGGGCAGCTCCGATGCCCAGCGGGGAGAGCGCTGCTCTCTGCACCAGCGGGACGGCGGGGAAGACAGCAAAGTGTCTAAACAGGGCAGAAAAGGGCTCAGGTCCCAGCCTCTCCAAAATACCACCGCTCCCGGCCCCTTCAGGCCCTCGGGAAGAGCACAACTAGAAGATCTGTGACCAGGGCTATCGGCCCGCGAACCTGCCGCTCCCCGGGATGGCTTTAGCTAACCCTGACCTCTGGTCTCGCTTCCCCAGGCACAGCGGTTTGTGCGCGTCCCTCTTGTCTCCCCCCGGTTTGTCTATTGTCTATTTGTTACTACTGTTTGTGGTTTGTTTTGGTTTTTTGTTTGTTTGGTTAGTGTGTGTGGGGGGGGTAATTATTTTTTCCCCTCCTGGATGTGACTTCTGTGTGTAAAGATATAGAAAAAAAAGTAGTTTTTAACCACTGTCTCCTTCTTTCCCTTCTCTCAGGCTTTTTCATTATTTAGAGGATGAGCACTGAAACAAATCACATTGACCGTTTAGAAAGCGATCAAACCTCTATAAAAATCCATCGCCTACGAATCGATTGGTAAATATTTGCTAGGAATTTGTTCAAAAGAAACAAATAAGGAGGGTAAGTATATTAAATGCAAAGGGGGAACACGGTGGTGTTTTTCTTCATTGATTAATGACCTCTAAAATAAAACAAGCGGGAAGAGGAGCCAAGATCGATAAATTAACTACCCAAATTCATCATTTTCCCTGCGATTTTTGTTTGTTTGTTTGTTTTTGTTTTGTAAATATCCCTTAGGAAGGATACTGTTTTCATTAGACTGGAAGGTTTTATTTTAGGCTGGAGGTAGAAAAGGGAGCTAAGCCCCTTTTAGTAAGGGATTGAATCGGGGACACCCTATCTGATTTCGTTTGACACATAATTAAAAAGTTTGCCTTTCATATTAATTAATTCTCCTGATCTGGGGAAGACAAATGGTCGGTTACCTCTGACAGGAGTCCGATAAAGGATTCAGCAGCTTTCCTTCTTGCCCTAGGCGTCTCCTCATTCCAGTTTTAAGGTCATGAGCGGCTGAGTTAATAATTCATTAATATAGACATTTATTCAGATGGGATTCACGGGGATTCGCGCTCTCCTACATCTCACCGTTTGGATTTAGTTTCCCTCGAAGGGAAGAAGAGGGGGAGGAGAAGGGATGGAAGACTCTACACAATGCACGGACCTGTTTCTTCACACGTGGTTAAAACGTGGTAACCCCAGAGAGAACCCGCCCGGGGCAGGTCAGCCCAGCCGCCAGAGCCCCGTATGGCCGGTCGGCCCCGGCGCTGCGCGGCCGCCGCTACCGAGCCGGGTCGCGCCCCGGGCCTCCCCGGGCAGCGCCTGGCGAAGGGGCTGCCTGGAAGCACTCGCCACCTCCTGAGCGTTTCTTGAACTGGAGCCAGGCACTTCCCTCCCCTTTCTCCTTCCCCGGAATTGGAAAGCAACCAATGCATGGCAAGAATGGGTAAAACTGACCGAAAAAGCTTCTTTCTCCTATGCCTGCCCCTCACTGGCAGCACGCCCCTCGGGTCAGGCAAGGAGCGTGGAGCAGAAGGGGCTGCGTCGCTCCAGCAGTGACACACACCGCGGGTCGGGACAGGGCCGAGGGAGGGGATGCTGCCTTCGAGAGCCCGCAGGTCGGACGGCGGTGTGCCGAGCTCCCTCCGCACCCCAGCAGCCCGTNCTGGGGTGAGCACCCGCGCCCCGCCGGGGCCGTGGGCCCTGCAGCCACCGGGAGGGGCCCCAGGGGGCGCCCGCGCCCCCTCCGGCGGGGCGAAGCGGGGAGAGAGGAGCCCCGGGGCCGGAGGTCGCTCCCGGCGGTGCCGCTGCGAAGCACCCGCGGCCGGACGGCAACCCGAGGGGCTTAGGGGGTCAGGTCGGGGCTGGCCCCGGTGTGGGGCAGCCGCGCCCCCGTTGCCGTCTCTCTGGGGAGGTTGATGTGAGGCAGAGCTGGGGAAGTGCCGGTCCCTGGCTGAGTCCTGTTTGGGGGATGATGTGGTCCCTCAGAAAAGGGCATTGAGATTCTCCCTCGGGAGCGGTGAGTAGGAGAGTGGCCGAGGAGGTGCTGCAGGCCACTGCTTTGGGGAAAACAGAAAGCACCTGGCCACGTGGAACAGGACTGAGATTATGAAATTATTTGACAATGGCCACCAAGCAGATGCCAGCCAGATGCATGATGACTTTCTGCCACTATTGACCTGATACGGATGTGAACTAGTGACCTTTGAGGTGAAATGCTCTATAGACTACTACCAATTCCCCAAGCCACCAAATCCCCCCCACAGACAGATTTAAATATTTATGTCCATCAACAAAACAAACTCTGCTCCAAGCAAGGCACACTGCAGATGGGATGAGAAAAGGAATTACTCAATTGCAAAGGCCAAGCAAAAATAAATCTAGTCAGGATATAAATAAAGCTGAACTTAAACATGTCGAGTTTGGGTTAATTTCATTCCTACTTTCACGCACAGCCCATCTGAAGGTATTCTCCAGTATCTGAGAATTAAACTAACTATTCAAATATAGTTGGTTACTCTTAATCTTATTTTGTTTGTTTGTTTGTTTTGTTGTTGTTGTTTTGGGGTTTGAGGTTTTTTTTGTTAAAGCAGAACCACAGTTTGCTGTATGATGCAGTATATGAAAACAGCTTTCCAGGTAGGACTATACAATTTGAAACCCATTCTCTGGGTGATAACAAGAAAACAACATTTATAGGCAGAATACTTGAAGCACATCTTACATCTCTAAGCACAGTTTTTGTGACTTTGTGATTCCTGCATGGCTGAGTGCACACTTTTACCATGTATCTCATTCGCGTAGTTTCAGAAATGGTGTAGGGAGCACTCTGAAAGGCAGAGCCCCTTCACAAGCCCTGGTGTCAAGCTTTCCAAAACCAAGCGGCTCAACATTTTGAATGCTTAGGCAACACTGGGTAGCTACTTCGAACAGCAAACCATAGAGAGTTCTCCTGTACTTTACCTAAAAATAGCTCTCATAAATATGGAATCTATTAAATATGGTTGTTTGCACGTGACATGAGAATGATAAGGTCTGGACAAAACTCAAGAATAGCAGCATTTCAATGGTTAGTATTGTCATGGGAATGCCACAGTTTTACCATAATGTTTGCAGAAATAAACGGAGACTATGTGGTTGTCTTTCAATTTTGGCTTAGCATCATAATCATGACTCAACATTTTTTACCAGAAAAAAAAAGAAAAACCTCACAATTTTTGTTTCCCACTTAATTGCTTTTTCACAACATATACTTCCATAACAGATTTTTCTAGGCCTGCACCCTGCTACTTTTTCCGTCTCCTCTCTTGCTCCCCTCCCTGCCTTTTTTTTTTTCTTCATACATGACCAGTTAATCTATTGATGGGGAAAGGAAAAGACTGACAGCCCCAGGGAACACCAGTTTCACAGCAGGGACTGTATATTCCTTTGCCTTGTGTACCATTTGGTAAAAGGCTGCAAGAACATGTCTGAAATACCTGTACTGCTAATGTTCTTTATTTTTTGCTGGGCTACATGTGGTAGATTATATTTTTGCTTAAAACAAGCCCATAAGTGGAACTTACTTCAATAAGCCAAATTCTGGAATAAAAGTGTACATTTTGATATCGTTATTCAGGAATAGCTGTTTCAGTAAACTTCCATACGTAGCAAAGGATCTGGGGAAAGCGTAATAGCTCTTTTGGAAGTTACGTGGTGTGTACTGTGCATATTGTACAACATGTCTGGTCATAGCTTTAGCACTAAGTAGAAAACTTTAAGCTGCTACAGCAGTATTAGTAAATAGTACCTTGTGACCAATGGAGTGTACTAGGTAAACTGAACAGCATATAAAGATGAACTCTTAAGGAAGCATATCTAAATCAACAGTTTAAATAACTAAGGTACTACAGTAGAGCTCTTCTCACTCTACAATAGTTGCTTTACTTCAATTTCTGATGCTTCACCAGACAAATGTTTGTTTCAGTTCTTTACACGGTTAAGTACTTCCCATAATGTTATCTAGATCTATGCATTCATAGCAACTGAATTCCAGAATTGAATCCAGAAATACAGCTGCTCAAAGAATAAATGACAGAGATAAAACAATTGGCTTTTCAATAGAGAGCAATTTTCTACAGCGTGGCTTACTTTCTGACATCCTCCAGTATGAATTATTCATAGCAAGGGAGCAAAAACCAAAACAGTTGATGTATGGAAATATATGGAACAACCACACACCTTAGGCTAGAAACCTGCCTCAGCATCCCGTTGTGAAATTCTGCACTCTTCTAACAGCAAGCAGTTTTTCTAGTTTCCTGTGTGCCTTCTGACAACCAAACTGGCCTCATTTCACCTTGTGCATCTGTGCAAATCTACACTGGGAGCTCACTCCTTTGTTTGGAGAAAACAAGTAGGCCCTCTGTATCCCGTCACAGGTACTTAGCCTCCATCCTGCTGAACAGACAATAAAAAAAGACAACCCTAAGTCCCAGAGCTCTTAGAGATACATGATTTTGTGAGCTATTCCACATTTTGGCTGGAACAGGTTAGATGTTCTGCTACACTGGCCATGCAATACTGATTCTTGGGTTTAGAAAGAAAATACAGAAAGCACAGACTGTAAATCAACACTTTGGTCACTGAGTTCAGTGCACTGCCACTGCAGGCAACTGTGGAATAGCAATTAAGTCCAAAAAAGTTTTTTTAAAACATAATTTATTTCTATTGTATGCTGTAAGAGCCCTACTATCTTCTGCTTTCCCCCAAACTACAATTACAAACTTGAGACTTTTAGTAGAAAAGTAGAAAAAAAAAAATATATATATATATATATATACAGAATACAATGTACCATATGTTAAGAAATGGAAAGGCAAGACATGATATGGGCCTCTCCACTGGGAAAGGAATTGGTCAAGTGAACGTACCCAGGGGACCTCAGAAAGAGAATATCCCACACGGAACAGAGGAAATCAAAATGTTTCCAGGAGCCACTGGTAACCAGAGGGAAAGGTTCCACTAGACCAAAATGTAATATTCAGTTTTATCTCATAAACATAAGAAAATCTTGAGCAGATAAAATGGAGAACCCTCCAAGATACTAAGCACATTAGTGCACCCACAGCAACTCCTGATGCTTGAAAGACAGACAGAGATAATTTATCAGCACACAATTGTGCATTGAGATAGTAGAAAAAACAAGGCAAACCACCCCATTATGGCATATATAGATACAATGGAAGGACAAAGGAAGTGGGAGCCAGCCTATAGCAGCTGGGATGGCAGTTTGGAACAAACATTGAGGAAAATGAAGGGTTAAGAACCAGATGACAAGCCACAAAACTTCATCTAACTTCTTGACAATGAAACATGCAAGAAAGCAGCAGTGACTGAGGCACTGGCAATCTGACCCCTGCTGTACAAACTGCCTACAGAAAAGCTAGTGGCTACAAGGGGTAGAAGGAACTTGACCAGAATGTGAGGACTCAGATGGCATTCACTGCTCTCCAAAAATTTTTAAAAAATATACACATTTATTAGAAAATCATAACAAAGACTGGACAGTGTTTTGCTCATTCTGGAAAGATGAAGCTCAGTAGTACACAACTCTGGAAACTAACCAGAGACTGTGGCAATATCTTTCTTCTAAACAGTCAGATATTCTTGCATTAAGCTTGGCGAAAACTGTGATTGGGAGAAACAGCATGAACAAAAGTTCAAGTTTCTGCCTGACAACCACTGTAGACAAATCTCTCACCTTTAATACATATCAGAGCCTCTGGTTAAACCATATTCACTTGCAAGAGTGCCAAATCTAGACATGATTCATCCCTTGCAGCCACTGCTGTGATCACAAGACTTTCCAGAAGTTCCTCCCCAAAGCCGAGAACAAACCTTGGAATGCTGTTCCTCCCATACTCCACTTCCGGTGCACGAACAGTTCCTTTGGCAACATATATAGGTCATCTTCCTCCACTTAATCCCCAAAGGATTACCATCGCTGCTTTTATTCCATTGAGAGAAGCCCACTACAAAGATCTTAAGACACATTGTTCAGACCTTTGCAATAGCATAGACTGGAAGTCTTGGAGTCTGCGAACTACAGAATTCGATTTTCTGATGTTCTTTTATGTTGGTTATTTAATTTACAGTATGAGAAAGTGCACTTTCAAACAGGTTCAGTGATTTATACAGGATATTTACAGCACAACGTGTAAGAAGTAAGGTACAGGTGTTTCGTATTTTGGTAACTTAACCACAGTATTATACTTTCACATTGGTATTTGTTCTTACAGCATAAGATACTATTGTCCTAAAATGACTTATCACAAGTCTTCCGAAGCTTGCAGCCTTCAGACAGAAGTAGGAAAGGGAACCACATCCTTATTCAGTCTATTATAAGCCAGACTAATGCAAAATACATTCAGAGGTAGTTTAATTTAAGGGACCTCCCACACTATTTGTTGTGCTGGCTGAACATGCTGCAATTTTTATCTGTCAGGTGATAAAAATAAACTGCAGTTGGTAATTTCTTCACACACGAAGCTACATTGAGAAGAAACTCCCTGTGTATGCTCTTTATGTGACACTCAAGTCTGTGTCACACACAGCTTGTGTCACATAATGATGGATCCAGGAGGAACTTGCAAAATGACCCCTACCACTCTACCAGAAAGGTATTTGGGATAACTTTTAAGATTTCTTTCTCTAACAGAAGGTCTCCTAAACAGAATGCGCTTAGTGCTAAACTTGAAAATTTTGCTATTGCTACCCTATTTTAGGCTAATCAGTCATATAAATGGATATAGTCTTTTATTGTAAAGCTCTTGGTGAGGACTATTGTTTCCACTAGAGCCTTTATGATTTCAAATTTTCCAAATGTTAATATTTTCAACCTATTACATTTATATTTCTAGGGAATATTAAAAAAGTCAAAGCCATGTTGCCAATATAATGGATGATTAGGTACTTAAATGACAAGCAGTGTATGCGTTTCAATAGAGTTTTTTCAAAAGTGAAATTAATGATTACTTGTGTTGCTTCTTCTCAGACACACAAACCCAATTTACAGTTCTTAAATACATATGGATTGCTGTGTTATTTATCTGAAATGTATTCATAACATTCTGGAATGCCATCACTACTTTTGATATGAACCCACCCATTTCTCTGTTAGAACAGACTTCTAATGCATGTCAGGCCAGTCAATTAACCTAGTGTCCTCTGACATTCAAAATCTTCTACATTTCAGAATAATTTCCTGTCTATTCTGCACCTACACGGACTATTAAAACAAGCCACACACTCCAATACAACGGCACTACTTAAGATAAAATGCCCTAAAACCCACTGATAACATAAAAACATTAACTTCTCTTATACTATTTAACCACTTAGGGTGCAAGTGGGCTTCATTACAGAGATGAAACAAACTGACTCATCATACAAATCTAACCTAATCTAAACAACAACCCGTCCTAACCATCTAAATTAACCCTACAATATTTTTAAAGTTCAGACTGATTCTATAAAGAAATTAAGTTTACTTTCTCTTTTGCCCGGTTGCTGTCCTTTCTGCTCCTGAAGAGCAGAGTCTAGTTACATCTCGAGGAGGTGAGACGGGTACACTCCTGATGTTACTCCTCTGCTCTGTTAAACTTCCTGCTCCCTGAGTAACCTTGGCATGTATCTTTCAAAATGTATTCTTCCTGCCATTTGGGCTGTTATTTGGGCTGTGCACCATGCATTCTTGCTCTTTGTGGAGCTTCCTGAGAGTTCTTCAGATTTGCAAAAAAATCATGGAAGAGCAGAGGCGGAAGAGCTGAGTAGATAGCAAAAGATCCCAGAGACACTTCTTTCAGAAATNCCACTCTTAGCTCTTTCAGGCTGTAAAGCCTCAAAACAAAGACTTTACAGATTTAACATAGAACTGCAACATTAGACTCCCTTCAGTGCATGCAGAACAACGTAAGTAGTACAGACCATTAAAAAGGTTATATTTAAGCATTTCTTTTATGATTATATAAATAGTTCCAAAGCAAAAATACTAGGGCTGGAAGGAAGCACGTTAAGAGAAGACAAAACATGCACTTTGAGAAACTCCCTTACTATATAATTTCTTACCCTTCATTTAAGTTTTTTGGTAATCAAATTAAAGAACAATAAGAATGGGCAAATTTTGATACCATCAGCACATCCCAAGCCCTACTGATTTCAGCAGGACAAGTGCTATAATAAACACTATGAGGCACTCAAGAGTACAAAGCTTCCATTTTTAAATCAATGACTTATCATCCATCTTACCATTGCTAAAAAATACTGAAGATTTACATGCTTTGAGCACATACTTTAGACAAAAACAGTAAGAATCATTTTAATATAGATTTATGCCACGGCTAAAGACTACAGTAATTCTCTTGAATAGTGATTTGGATGGAAAATGGTTCTTCAGCCAAAACGACATGACCTGAAGAAATGAGAGAATCATTATTACTTCTTTTAAATTTTGCCTAACCATGTACAAAAGGTGATAACATTCACAGACTGAATTCAGAATAACTTGAGAACCTCTTTCAGGTTCAGCAGAATTCAGTTTTTCTACAAAACCTTTGAAGAAGGCAATATTCAAAGAAACAATTTTCAGCGTATCTTCCATGGTGTGCACTTAATGGCTATTTTCTGTAATATTTTTTATAAAAGAGAGTTTTCCAGAAAGAGAAACGGTATGTTGACGTGTGTGTAGGCAACATAGCATTCCCTGAGTACAACTTGAACTTGAGTCACAAAAAAACGCCATTCATTTCTGCTAAAATCTGCACATATATACAGATACAGAATTCTGGAAATTAATCTAATGGCTTTGTAATATGTTACCTTTGTACCTTAAGAAGTAGATTGCAAAGCAATAGAGGGTCAGTCAAAAGGAGTAGACTCTGCATAAAACAGTATGATACTGAATTTATTAGACCTGGTTTATTATTTACTAGAATTTTGGAACATATTTTCACTTGAAAAATGACCAAAATATATACCTGAGAAAAAAACCTAGTTAATTAAATGTAGTCACCTGCTAGCTTGAATAAGCATATGGAAAATACCATGCAAAAAATATTGTTAAGCATACTTAATTTCAGCTTATTCAGTGGGAAGCTTACACTGCATTGAAAACAGTTCCTAAGCCTTTTGCACCAAGACTGGTTCAATTGTATCTGTCTAAAATCAAAGTGTGAGGGTGGTCAGCAAAGTGACTACACAAAAATGGTACCTTCCAACAGCTTTACTTCTGGTCTGCATTGAGTCATAGATGCTTTTCCTTCTTCTGTTTTTCTGTGGCTGAAATATATTTTTTACCACTTTTAATACCTAGCTGTGCAGAATCAACACATCTGTGGGAGAATGAGCTAGATACTTTTCCATTTGTATAAGATAAGCAGATTTATTAGCTAGCCTCAGATTCTTTAATCTTTATTATCTGTGATACGGTGTGATCAGAAAAAAAGCAGATCTGCTTTTAGAACACAGGTTCGATTTTCCCCTTGAAATAAAAAATGTAATATCAAAAATCTAAGAGAGAATGAAAAGCACAACCTTCATTACACTATAGTTACAGCCACTTAAAAGGCATATTTTAAGCATTTTCCTGTGTAAAATCTGTTGAATAGAATCACTAATACTTGATACCTTGAGTGCTTGATTATTGGACTAATCTAAAATTTTTTTTTCATTAAACACACCAGTAATACTTCATATATTCTTCCAAATCTTGGAAACAATGACCTAAGAAGAATGGAATTAAGATTTCATTTTCTAACCTTTTAAGAATTCACTTTCTACTTGAGGAAAGTCAGATCACTTATTTAAATATCCCAGATAATTTCAAAACATTCTGGAGAATAGATGTTGACATTAAGAGGACTTGACTATATAAAACATTTAAAATAATAAATTCTACAAAGAGTAATGAACTTGTATTTTGCCAGTCTTTTCAGGAAACACAACAAATACCAAATGTAACCCCCAAAAGGCTGAAAATAATACCTATTAGTTGTCTACAAGATAAGAGTTGGTAGAAAAGGGCATTTGATTAATGAGGCAGGAATACCTTGAGCATTGATAAAGAATGCAAACAAGGAAACTAGGTGCAATTCCTTTCTGGAACCAACAACTAGTGATTTAGCTTTACGTATCTTAGTTTTACATTTCAATAAAAGCTGAGCAAAAGACCTGTGGTAATGGACACTGCACTGCGAAAGGGAGTGATCTAACACTTGAATACCTAAGCAGACCTGCCAGACTGTAATAGCATTAAACTACATCTGCACAAATGAATACCCTGTTGACAGTGCTGTACACATAAAATGTCCAGGAAACTAACATTTTGCAAACAACATACGAGATTAGCCCTCAGACAGAGACTAAAAGAGACAGGACCTAAACCTGTTTATAACCTCTATAATGTTCACAGAACTATGTCATATAAATAGGCTGAGACAGGACAGCTGAAAAGCCATGAGACTTTAGTAATGATACCTCTTTCTTCATGACACTATATGCTGATTGCTTGGTTTCTGTTCCCAGCCTGGCTACTCTCCCCAATAATATAGTAGGCAAACTTCACTGACTCCAACAGTGTCTCCACAGAGGTACTAGTTCTTATGCATCTGTGTAAAAAGCTTTCATACATTCTGATGGAAAATGGTGTACGTGCTAGGTATTACATCTATTAATTGAATTACAGTGAATAAACTCACACATTGACCAAGAAAGTTGGTTCTGCTTGCCTGCTTTGTGCTCTGGTATGTAAAAGATACTCTCAAGAGTGTGTGCCTGTGAATATATGCATGAGAGAGGGACAGAAGGGGAAAAGCAGAATGACTAGGCGCATAATAGATCTCAATGAAAACAGAGCTAAATCAATCTGGGTTGCCAAGAGACTTAATATTGTATTATGATCAAAATAATGCCAAAGGAAATAGAGAGGTCAAGCAGCAGCAGCAAAACATTCATCATCAGTCACGGTATGAAGATCAAAAATAAACTCTTAAGAATATTGTTTCACAGTGCAGAGGACAGGGTCCAGCCTGAGAGGAAGCCAAGAGACCTTCTTTAAAAGATATTGCCCCATCTGCAATGTGTTACAATCACTAAAATAAAAATATTTTTTTTAAAAAACATCATGATTGAATACTAGATGGCAACACACTGGATCTTGTATTGGTAACAGATTTTTTTTCTTAAAAACTGGACTGATAATTGTTTTACTTTGCAGCATTATTAAGAATTTCTGCACCACCAAAGGAAGATTAACAATGTGTGAACCCAGGGGGATTAGAGAATCAAGAAAAACTGTAACTGTTTAGACCAAAGATTTGGCAAAACATAACAGTGCCTTGAGGTGTTGGAGCATAAAATGCCAAAAGTATTTGTAGCTTGAGAATTGTGACAGGCTCAAGATTTAGAATTACAGTACTGTTAGTGTTGGCAGCTTCATTAGAAGGCAGCTGACTCACAATGATCTTAATTTTGTTCTCAAAGCGGGATGTGAACAGTTCACAAAGTTCTGTTGATGGAGGAAGAGCCAGATTAGACAGCTTCCTTGCAATAAAAAGTTACAAGAGAGTAGGGCAGTCTGCCCATTCAGCAATTAAGTTGGAATAATAAGCAGACCTGGCTTGTTTCAAAACATCTTTGTACACATTTATATGGTCCAAACTTGTAAGTGTACATGCAGTCAAGAAGTCCTCAAACAGCATTTAACTTGCAGCCCAGAATATTCGTTTTTCGAGTACATCTGCCAAAAAGAAGTCTACAGAAGCGGTATACCCCTTAGGACATTATAAGGGTGTTTCAACTATTATGTATTTAGGAGAAAATCTGGAACTCAATGAAGCAATCAGCAGTATAACAAGAAGCTAGTTTTGTCTGGCAGACAATTAAGTTCAGCTAAAAATTAATAGAAAGGTAAGATATCACAAACCTTTTTTAAGTTTTACTGAGACTTTATTCCATTAAGATTTTTTTGAACTGGGCCACGATTAAATGGTAGGAACAACTAAAAAGAAATAGTGGCAATTATCACGTCCTTCAAAATATTTATCTACAAAGCCTGTTATCAGTATCAATAATGTGAAGAAACCAAGTCAATGAAAAAAATAGGTCTTGATCCTACATGGAATAAGTATGGGATTAGACTCCATACACAAAAATACAGCATTTGAAATCAATGGAACAAATGTCATGTGAACAGTTAAACAAATGTGCAGTATTCGAGGGGCTTTTGTTAGTCAACACAAACAGAATTATAGAAACAGAATTAGGACACTGGAATCTCCCATTCCCACTGCCTCTGCCTTTTACAGCCAACTGCAAATAGAGATTGCACTGTCATATTTCATTCCCAGCAGCTGAAGAACGGATGACTTTATAAGGCACTGTCCACACCTCTGTCACTTCTGAGGTGACAACCTACTTCGTAACAGCTTTATTTATATTTTTTTCCTTCAAGTAGGCTGTCTCAAAAGTCGCTTAACTGACGTCAACAGAGTGTTAAACTTTAAAGATAGAAGGGATGAAGACTATGAAGTACAAGGGGAAAAATCGGACATGCTGTAAGAGCATCTGAAATGAGCTCAATAATAAGGTGAGGGAGGAATAACACGAAAGTTAACTTGCCCTACAGAAGACATGGAAATAAGGCTCCTGCACCACAGGAGAAGTAGGCTACTCCCTAGACAAGAAACATGAGCAGGAAAGAAGTTAGTGCAATGCCTTAAAATTATACCATTGCTGATAGCGTAGGGCTGAGGCAGACTGACGACACAGGAAAACGGATTTACTTTATTCCATGTCTGCATCTTCTATTACATGTCTGTCCCAAACAGCTCATGATCTTTCAGGAAGTCCCACAAAGACAGATGATCTGATCCAGCGTTCAGAAAGCCTTGGAGGCATGTTCTGTAGAGGAACTGGGTGCTGCCAGAAGATACTGTATGACCTGTAACTTTAACATTCACAGTGATTTTGATTCTGTGCTTCAGCTATAGCCCTGTTTATAAAATGGTATTGAAATAGTCAGAAAACCTGGAAAACAAATTCGGACAGCAGTCAATACACCATCACAAGACATATCCAAAATTGTTCCATTGCAGTAAGAGCGCCTGTCTATCACAAGGGGCACAAGTCTGGGAGGAGAGATCCAAGAGTCCTAAATATTCTTCAGCTATCCCTTTTTGTTCATGTATATGGTGTGTACATGCAATAGTAATTCACAATGAACTATTGACATTCATTTAGAGAGGATGGAGCACAAAGACCACAACTTTGTCTAAAAGCCTGAGAAAAACCGTGCAGTGGTCTTACCCAACTGCAACGGGTAGTAGCCACAGCACTGCAGCATTCAGACTGTTTATTTTATGAATTTCACTGTGGAAAATTATTCAGTACAAGGTGGTCCTGAAATGGATCAATTTACTTTGCCTGTGCCCTTAAAACTGATGAACAGAGCCTTTGGTAAAGCTACTGAAAGTCCTATTCGTGGCAGTTAGGTCACGAAGTACAATGTTGTTCTTGGAGCTAACTCTGAGAATGGGACATTTAAGATTTGGGGGTTTAAATACATATTGCAAAATCTTTCTTAAATTGCCTCCACATTCATATAGGTTTTGCCTTGTTTATCTTATGTTTTTTCCATATTAATCACTAGCAGAGAATTCTTCAGTTACTTCTGTGTGATGAAGAAGAGGATAATATTGCTGTTTGTTCTGGTTCGGGAAACTGAGCAATTTTCTTCACCCTCAATGGCTTCAGTGTTTATTTTTGTAAGATTAAAGACAGAATGCATATGGCAGTAATTCTGGTATTTCTTCTTGTGGATGAATCATAGAGAACAGTTGGACACATTGGGAAATCATATTACAGTGTATTTTATTAATATAATCAGCAAGGGTCATAAGCAGTAAGTGATAGAAGTCCAAACTCTCAGTAAAAACAATTAATAGAATCATGGAACACTTGAGATTGGAAGACACAGCTGGAGGACATCTGGTCCAGCACCCTGCTCAAGCAGGGACACGTACAGGCAGTTGCTCAGGACCATGGCCAAGAAACTTTTGAATAACTCATAGGAGAGAGACTCCACTACCTCTCTGCGCAACCTTTTCCAGCGCTTGGTCACCTTCACAGTGAGAAAGTGTTTCCTGACATTCAGAGGAAGCCTCCTGTGTTTCAGTCTGTGCCCATTGCCTCTGGTCCTGTCACCGGGCACCACTGAAAGGAGCCTGGCCCCATCCTCTTTGCACTCTTCCTTCAGATATCTATATACATTGATGAGGTCCCCCTGAGCCTTCTCTGCTCCAGGCTGAGCAGCCCCAGCTCTCTCAGCTTTTCTTCATAGGAGAGATACTCCAGTCCCTTCATCATCTTTGTGGCTTTTTGCTGGGCCCTCTGCAGTATGTCCATATCTCTTTTACTGGGGAGTCCTAAAATGGGGCCCAGTAATCCACTCCAGTATTAAAAATGCATTAAATAAAAACTTTTAAAATTAACATTATGCCAAATATTATCTGGTTTTCATGATTTGGCACATTAATTAATAATTAATTATGTAACTTTCAGTGATGCTACATGGAAGATTTCTGAGGAAAAAAGCAGAGCATCAAGAAAGCTGTTAGCAAGAATGGTGCATGTGTGAGCACAGCTGCATGCTTTAGCTCAACTACGTGAATGTTTTGACCAAAACAAAACAAACAGCATCATTTACCACCTAGAAGATTCTTAACGTTTTTGTCTCAGTCCTCAGTTGTGTGAGGAAGAGGAATTCATGCTTTTTCCACCCAAAAAGCCCACTGCAGTCAGCCCTGTTCTGTAGGCCTAACAAGACACCAGAAATGGTATCAAAGCACGCAAAAGAAAGCTGGCACCAGCAAGGGAGCACAACATGGGCAAGTCACCAGCAGAATCTAGAAGAAATCCTGAGAGGAACTGTGTTGTTGAACTAGTCAAGTGTCTTTGCAACGCTTTGGAAAGAAAAATACAAGAGCATTTACATATCTGTTGAGTGGAAAGGTCCAATAGACTAGAAAGGTATAGAAAGGTCCAATAGACTAGAAGATCCTAGAATCAAAACTTTCCTAGATAGCTACCTGCTATTTTTTGGGGTGCATCTACATGTTCCATTTAATCTTACATAACAGCAGGCATCTCTCAGTATACCACTTTTCTACTCTTTGTCATTTCTTCACCAATGTAAAATGGGGTCTCTTTCAATTATGAGGCTTCAGAGTGATATGTTCTGGTTCACTGATCCACCAGATAACTAACCTACAAAAAAGAAGGTTACATTGTCTATCAGATCAGCATGTTCATTTGACTCGCTGCATAGCTGTATTATTATTTTGTATGACATAAAGAACCAGATAGAGCTTGTCACTTGCGATGCACAGGAAGAGAGAAGAAAGAATGGGATCAACTCTTTTCGGCCACAGCCCACAACTAAATCGGATTAGGTGCAACACAAAAGGGCACCCTCATAGTGCAACAAATAAAGTTTCTGAATCTGGCTCGTCCTGTTGCATCCATAAGGATTCTCATCAGTTTGGGTTTTTTTAAACCACATCACAGACCCTGCCTCCCCACAGTCAGACTTCTCACGGACAGTGGCATCTCATGGAATATGTGCCAGGCCTTCTGCTGTCTCTGGTTCTCACATACGTATCAGGTCACTTTTTCAATAACTGGGGAAAAGGCCTTGAAAAAGCAGATTAAGGAGTGTAGACTACGAAATATCAAAAAATAATGAGTAGCTCCAGTTATGGAGAAAGACACTAATCTTCTCATCAATATTATTCATTGCCTAATCCTCAATAACATACAGTAACATGCAGGAGCCTAATGTAAAATGGGGGGCTAATATTGTCATTAGTGAGTGAGTACTCAGACTTGTTACCTTCTCCTCTCCAATTCTATCTGCTGCGGAGATCTTATTTTGTAAAGCTTTCTGACTAATTATGAGTAAACACAAAAGGTCTTGATTCAACACCTCTTTTCCCTGCCATTCAATAGGAAATGCTGTTTTTAGGTGTGTCTTGACCAGCAACTTCTGAAACACCTACTTCAGTCCTTCTGGAGAAAAAAATTCTTTGGTCTCCCAAGAGGATTCCAGTCTAATCAAAGTGATTTCTCCATATTTCTTTACATATTTTTCAAAAGTCCAATATTGCTGTTCCTATATCCTTTGTGGTTGAACCAACGCACAAAAATGGAATTAAATAAAAAACAAAACAATGGAAATATACAATCTATAATTATATTCACAAAAATGTTATACCTACAAAATTCTTACCAATAGTTCTTGAAAATAAAAAGCATATTCATCCCCAAAACTTTTTGAACCTGTTTCTTCCTAAAACAAAGTAACTCAGCTATATCCTGTCAAGTAGAATTTGAGTAAAGGCTGTATTTTATGATATCCCTTCTGATCCTTACTTGTTTCAGAGTCAATGGTAGTAGCCAGTAGGGCTATGTGTTGTTACTGGGAAACTTTAATAACACTTTTCTTTTGCCTTCGAGTGAAAAAAGGAAACAGAAGGCAGGACTAAAAATTTGTATTTCTGAGAGTAATTTGGCCTTGTTCTCATTACTTTCTTCAGTCTTTCTTTTTCTGCTCTTGGGATTTCTTGGGGGGGGAAAGTTCATAAACAAGAACTGCTTGTTTTTTCGCTGATTCTTCTCTTCATAATGATACCATTATTTCCAGGATAAACTAAATTCTGCTCTCCATGCTCTATTGAATTCATCACACTGATCATAAGATGGAGGTACAAGTGATGTGTAGTCTTTAAGTACATAAGATTTGATGCAGTTGAACTTAGTCTTTCCTGGTGTTGTGGTGATACTAGTCTGAACTAAGTTACCACATGGCTCTTGACATCAGACTTTTAGAATCATAGAATAATTTTGGTTGGAAGAGACTCTTACGATCATCAACTCCAGACGTAGCCTAACTCTAGCACTAAACCATGTTCCTAAGAGCCCCATCTATACATCTTTTAAATACCTCCAGGGATGGTGACTCCACCACTTCCCTGGGCAGCCTGTTGCAGTGTCTGACAACTCTTTCCATGAAGAAATGTTTCCTAATATCCAATCTGAACCTTCCCTGGCACAACTTGAGGCCTGATTTAACTCCTCCTGAAGTCAGCGGAAGCTTTGACGACACCTGGCACTCACCACTTCTCTTAGGCCACTTACTTTATCCCATGTGCACTTTTTGGCTACTTTTATTAGGCAATTTCTTGCAGAGTTTCTTGCAGCGTTTTCCAGGCTGATACGTAAAATTCTGAGTCGTTTTTGACAACCAAATCCACAAAATATCCAACTCTCTTTCCAACTGCCAATATTTTCATGAGAGAAATGGAACTGCCACTGCAGTTTCTGAGCTTTTACAACTAGTTGGGTCTGGGTAAGAGACGGCTGGGACAGTGTGCGAAGTCTTTTTCTTGCTTCTCAGTCACAGAGTCCTCTTACATGGATTATACTCATTTCTCCTGCTCCAGGACTGGCAGCTTCTACCCTTCAAAGTTTGTAGGGATAATGTTCCTAATGAAACAGCACACAGCTCATAATCTACACCTATCTGTAATAATGTATGATCATTTCTCAGTTCCCTGAGAAAGGAACTGTAGCCATATTATTTGGAAAGACACTGGAGTATCTAAAAGCCCTCTTCTTCCCACCACAAGCCAATTCTGAAAAACAATTCCTTGGGAAACCCAGAGTTCTGTTAAAAACCAATTCTATTATTCTGAAACACAACGCCTTCCAAACACATCCGTTATTCAGAAAACAAAATAAAGATAATTTGTAACTGGTTAGTGGACTACAATTTTAGAATCAAGCAAGTAATTTACTTAATTTCAACAATTTATCCAGAATCCTGAGTGTGTGTTCAGTCTTACAGCAGTTACCTACATATTACTGACAGCACATCATACTACTGACAGCAGATGGGATAGCTGGGATTCTGGGATTACTCATGCCGAAAGCTTGACTTTTTTTTTTTTTTCCTCCAAGGCATCACTTCAGCTTCTGTAGCTTTGAATGCCTGCGAAGATCCTTTGAAAATATACTTTCTGTTAAATTTGCCTGTTTTGCTGATATTACTCCTAGGTAGATACAGAAAGGCACCATTAGCACAGACTTAGGGAAGGACAACTCCTTTCTACGTCATTCAACTCACTTTGACAATTCATGGCTTTGAAGATGATCCAGTGGGAAAAGTAGGTGCAAAGCTGGATAGGAGCTCAGTGACTGATGGGCTCCTAACAGCCTCAGCCAGCCAGCTTCAACTGAAGCAGCTGAGATTTGTTCAAGATCTCAAAAAGATTCACTGTTTGCTTTATCAGGTGCTTGCCCAGCAGGAAGAGATGAAGTTGAGCTCAGGTGAGCTAAATGTTAAATAAGGTGTTTGTAGATATTGATACCACCTGGTTACCCCATTTCAGACAGGATGCCAAGGCTTCACAGAGTAACACAGAGGTCTATATACTGTTAGAGACAGTTATCTCAGAGATAGTCAAAGTATCACCTCACAGTACAATTTTGACCTTGCTGTGATTTAGGATGAGCTGCTGGGACTTTATTTCTTGTCAGCATCATGACATCTTAATACCAGAGGCAATAGTATGCACTGGAAGACAGAGACACAGTTGTCATTCTGCTGGAAGCTGCTTCAGTGAGGACTCATTACTTACCTCTCCCAAAGTAACTTTTGAAAAAAACAGAGATGAGACCTGCAACTGAGCCACTGATCTCTGCGTAGCAATGAGGTAGCGATATAAGTGGCTGTGTAGGCAGATGAGCTAAAACTTTTTGTAAATCTCTGAAGAAGTCAGTGGGAAGGGAAGAGATGGGAAAGAAATCTAAAGCCTTGGCTTCATGTTTATTCCAGCCTGCCACAGTATGAACTTGTGCCTGTTTTCTCAGTTGTCCTTCCCAGATGACCTGCTCTTGTCCCACTTTTCACAGAGGAGCTCTTTCTAATGAATTGATCTGAAAGCCATGGTCATCTTATTTTCCTCTAGAAATCAGGACTGGGACATCTGACAATTTTGCTCATTCAGGTCATGGCTGAAATACGACTTGTGATATTATCTGTAGTCATGCAGACCTATTATAGGTCTGAAAGAAGAAGCATAAATCATGCCTCTATCTTTGAACAGATAAGAGGTTCAGACACAACTATGGATAAGCTTAATTTAATCAGATCATAGCTGTGAAATGTCTCTTCTACCACTCATAACTTCTGTCAGGAAAGACCACATGTGGACACTCCTAGTGTCACTGGAAAAAATATCCTTAGTCAAGCTGATCTTTACAGGCTGCCAAATGTACAAATCCTACACTACCAAATGTAAAAATCCTGCTCAGACGGAAAATGCAATTAATGGGGAAGCATCACAGACAGAACACAGGGAGAAGAGAAAGTGAGCCAAGAAGGACACTCCTGCTGGAAGTCTTCACCAACGCGCCATTTGTGTGCTTTCGAGTATCCTGCTTTGACAGAGGCAAACACCACTTCATAAGAACTGAGTTTACACTGATGCTAAAGAGGCAGAAAAAGAGATCCAAGTTCTAATTTACATTTCAAACACTCATTTTGCTTTTCTAAATGCTTTGAATCTAATTTCCTAGTGACATTATAATTTATGAACCATGTCATTAAAAGACAACACTTCAGCTGTGGATGACATTGTTTATCCTCTTGGGGAACATTTGCTGCATTAGACATAATATACATAGCCAATGTGTTTATGAAATGAGTACCAATTTTGTCTTCATGTTCAAGAAGATTTACTGGTTCAAATTTACAGATTGGTGTCCTAAGTGTGAAAACAGTAGTTTGCATATCACATGATATATCAGTCTGCTTTTACAGCAACGTACGAGCACAACAGTTTTGAATAAACTCTGGGTTTACAACACCGCTGAGGTCTTCTAAAAAGAGATACATATAAAGCTGTCACTTCCCCTGGCTATGCTGTCTGAAGTTAGAGAATTTTGACACAGAACATTGCTAAATCTAAGAAAGCGCTAGCTCTTCTGTCAACTGGGAGGGAGACAGGGCATAGCCCCAAAAAGGAAAAAGCTTTCCTGGAACTGAATTTTGAGCATTCACTGTAATGCCTTGCCTTCAGCAGCAGCCACAACTGGCAATCTTAGGGGCGACTTTTTTTCTCACTTGTCAGGTTGATGGAAGGAAAGATGTGAAAGAAGAGATCTGTAAAAAGTGAGTTCCCTAGAAGCTTGCAGTGCCAATGAAATCATAAGAATGCTAATGTTTAAAGAAGCCTGAACATTTTGGAACACAGCAGTACACGGACTTTATCAACCTGATGTTTTAATGAGGCGAAAAATGCCACCAGTAGTTTGCCAAGCCAAAATTTTTCTATTTCTAAGAATACCATTGACATATTCCTAGATACAATCAGAGAAACATCTGCTCTGTTTCTACTCTGCTGCTTCTTCTGCTAGAAACCAGGGCCATATTTTAAGATATGTAAAACCTGACATTAAAATAAATAAGCTTCCAGGTAGCATTTGTGGGATTTGATTTTGAACTCAAAACCAGTAATCAATGTAAGGCCTTTGGTCCTCTAATGAGGAGTATCTAGAATTTGATGGATTAAATAATATAAATGAGATGCTGTAATCTGTTTCACCATCCAATTCATTACTTTGTCAACCAGAAGTACGTGAGATATGCCATCCAAAACATTATGTAATTAAGGTGGGCTTCCAGATATAGGAAAAATATGACATCCAGCAAAGTATAAGCAATCTAAAGACTAAAGAAATAACAAAAGTTTCAGTGGTGTTACAATTACACTAAGCATTTCAGCATATAAAACACAATGTGAAGTCATATTTCTGAAAGAATTTTCCAATAAAATGATATTAACACATTTGATCTTGAGCTCTTTATCCCAGGTTCCTTTGCTCAAAATCATAGAGCAGTTTTGGTTGGAAGGGACTTTCAAAGGTCATCTAGTTCAACCCCCCTCCTGCAATGAGCAGGGACATCTTCAACCAGATCTGGTTGGTCAGAGACTCGCTCAGTTTATTCAGACCAATTTAAATTTCCCAGACTGTTTCCACTTTTTCTGACATGTTACTGTGCTTCATATCAACATGTGATAAAAACAAAAAGCAGTAAAACATTTAATTGAAATGCAGTAAGAACAAATACTTACAGTTAAGTCTTAGCAGTCTTCCTTCACAGCAAATACAGAGAACACAAACGTCAAGTGGAAAATGTCATCAGCATCATGTTCTGATGAATTAAAAATTGAGAAGTGGCAGCAGTGTGATCAAATCATCATTCCAGACAATTACATTTCCATGCATTATGTATATTCTATGTATTTTGTAAGAAGTTCTTGTTTTAAAATGCTTTGTGTAGTCTTCAGGGCTTAGGTAGGATGCTAACATCTAAAAAAAACTTTAAAGCACTACCCTTTTCCACTCTCCTAACACTGCGAAGTCTAAAAACAATACTGAAAAGTTCCCCAGTAGCTAAAATCTCATTTCTCAAACATGAACAAGGTGTTTAAAATACCCAGCTTTTCATGTCAGGCCTCTTGGTTCCTCTTTGGATAAAGGGAACTCCATGCTGAGATCTTTCAGGCACCTTGGAACATCTGACTTGCAAATATAAAAGTGCATTTGGTCTGGCTGAGATGAAGCTAATTTTCCCCATAGCAGTCCGCTGTGCTTTCTATTGGTGACTAGAAAGGTGTTGACAACACACCAGTATTTTGGCTACTGCTGTGCAGTGCTGGCACATCAGTGCAGTCTCTCCAACATTCTCCCTCTCCAGTAGGCTGGGAGTGGACAAGAGATCGGGAGGAGACAGAGCTGGGACAGCTGACCCAAACTGACTGAAGGAATATTCCATACCATATGACATCTGCTCAGCAATAAATGCCGAGACAGGAAGAGGAGACGTGGTGACTGCTGTAACAGCTTACTGGGCACATAATGTAGAATTTACAAAGCACTCAAGAGAGGGATTTTTATGAAAGAAATCACTTAGAGAATCAACTTAGAATAGGTAAAGGAGAGGGAAACAAGAATAGCTTTAGTGGCATCCATTTGAATGTTGCAAAGCCCACGCAAACACAACTAAAATGTCAATACATGCAGAGTTACTGTATCATGCTAGTCAAGATACTGCTTTTTTTTTGGGTGTGAGAAACCATCATACTTTCCTAGATACTGAGACACAGAAATTCTTAACAAGGATCACTGTACAGGAGTTTACATACGACTGACCATAACACTGTTCAAACAAAAGATACTAAGGAAAAAGACCAGCTATAAATACGTGCCTATAGCTGAGTGCTCACTGCTCATCCTGTAAGCAGCACTAGCGGCCCTTCCTGGATTCTTTGGTAATCCTGGCAGAGTTCCTTCAGCTACTGCACACACTTAACGCACAAAAATATAACATGCAACAAATAGAGTGGTGTCTAAGTCAACTGTACGCAGATAATTGCACAGGCATAAGTATGAAATATCTTTCAAAGTTAAAATGAAACATGCAGGTGAAGAACCAGCCCCAAATCTTTGTTAGGTAGCTTAAGGTATCTTTCTTAGCACACTCCGTAAGACATTAAATTAATCCATCTTCTCAGTAACACTGCATCTTATTGATTATAAACATCCTAGATAGAGGGGGTCCTTGATCAGACGCTACTTTTAGCATGGTAATAACAATGCTGAACTTCAGGGACACTGAAATTACACATATCTGTTTTCTCTGTGTCTTCTAAGCCATATTTCCTGTACTAATAAAGGTAACTTTGTACTTCTGTCAACATAGCAGGCTCCAGAGTGAGTTGAAGAGAGAAATATCATTAGAATCATAAAATCATAGTCATTTTCTTCTTGAACAGCTGAAAGCCTTGTTTTCCCTCTTGACTACTGCAATCTTCTCTGGTATTTGGAAGGTGGACACCAATACCATTCACATGCCTTCTGATTATTACCTCCTAAACAACTAATCAGCTTTCTCTGTTTCACTCTTCCTGTTCCCTTCTTCCCCTACCTTCCCCTTGCTCAATCCTTCCTCCTCACCCCCCCGGCTCCAACTATATTAATAATAATTTAAAATATCACATGAAAAGAGCAAAGCTGGATCAATTCTTCACCATAATTATGTGACAGGATGTCGCTTCACAACTTTTTCAACTTCCCATTTCTGTTTTTAAGGTAGGAATTCTCCTTTTCCTTAAGAGCCCAATGCCACAGGCTATACATCCTGATTTGCACCTCTGGGCATTATCAGACAAGTAGTATTGATTAATGGAACTTAGAGTTATTGACAAAGGCATACTTTACAAACACCTATGTACTTACCTTCAGGTGTGAGTAGTTCCATGGAAGAGAGACCACAGCCATAGTTAAGGGATGTGCAGAAGTATTTGGAGAACTAGAATCTTTATTGTAAGTAATAATCAGAGAAATAAAAAACCCATATATTTTTTCAACGTTATGAAGTTTCAGCTTTTTTTCAGCTAAGTTTTAGCTTTTATTGCCTTGAAAAACAAAGAAATCTGAATGTATGCTTCCTTACAGCTAGGCTTTATGGCTATTTTTTTCTTTTCCCCTACGGAATCTTATGCAACTGCAGACATTATGAAAAACAGAATTCAAATGAATGACTATGTGCTAAATGCTCACTGCAGTGAGATGTGCAGTTACAGATAGCTCTGATATCCTGTAAACAAATGTTCTCAAAGCAAAAACGATTCTGGCTCCAGCTGCACTATTTTGAAAACACGTTGCTAGTATCACCTAAATAAATGCTTTGACCATTAGAGCGGAAAGGGTGACACTTCAAATTGTGTTTAGATACAAAATTTAAAAGGCTTAAAAACTATTCACCAAAAGGAAGACACGTATCCGGAGCATAGGACACATTTGTTTTGCATAAGTGCACCAGATGACAGGAGAAGTCTAAGCCGTTCTACAAGTGATTTAAGAGAAGAGACAGCACATACAATACACTCCATCTTTCTGAAGTCACATAAAGGCAAAGACAAAAACACAAACATAACTCCCCATAAACCTCCTTCTTCATTATTCATTAATGCCATATATAGTCACTAACAATTTTCGGACTTAAAGATTTTTTTTTTTTTTTAAACTGTGGTCTCTCAGAATTATATGCCATCACAATGGTCCTGGTGTTTTATAGCTTTTAACCATTTTATAATACACACATTGTAGAAGACGAAGTGGTGTCATTTTTTAGTCTTCATGGGATTAAGTGTCTAAACATAAGACTTTACTGTGCCAGTGATACCTTCAAAACCTAAGACAAGTAACACGACAGCATTGTGAAAACAATATGGACAAAGATCAAGCTTGGCAAAGATGACACACTTTCAGTGATGCAGGTTCGAGAATCAAAAACCCATTTCAAAGTGAGGAAATAAAAATAAAGGCTCAGTTACAGCAGCCTTACACAGTCCTTACTCCCAAGTTTTATCCTGGCAGCTGTCAAGCAGTTAACATTGATGAAAATGCCTATAGAACCATAAAGCATTATTATGATATCTGTCATGCCCCGAATTCTTTTCACCTGTGTAACATGATATACTAGAGCAGTTTGGATATGAAATATTTCTATACCACTACAATAAATCACAGCTCACTAAAATGCCATAGTGCTGAAAGGAAGTGCTAGAAATACTGCTAATGCTAGTACTACTAGAAATCAAAATCTGTCAGATGCTATACACTTAATATATCTCTTTTCTGTATCAATTTTTAATTGTAAAGAGCCCATCAGAAGCAATGAAACACCTCATTACAGATACTATTACTTAAATTGAAGACTGTCAAACAGTAGCAAATTAATATTTTGAAGGTTTGATTACTTCAGAAGACAACAATCACCAAAATAATGCATGTCTGCTATCTCTAAAATGCAAAATGTCCTGTGCACCATATTACAAACACAAGATAATTTGAACATATTCTTTTAGTGGCCTATGTAATTTTGCTCACAATATTCTCATGTCACTTGATCAATTAAAAAAGGAAAAAAAAGCAAGAAATGACAAAATGTGCTTATCTGTAAGTCCTCCTACTCACATTTAAGGATAATGGTAATATTTCAACTAAAACCTACACAGCCAGATGACGCCTGCTTTAATATTTGACCCATGTGGAAAGATTGAAGGAATTGGGGTTGTTTAGTCTACAGAAAAGAAAACTGAGGGGAGACATAATAACAGCCTTCAAATCAGCTGCACTGAAGAGGTGAACAAATTGTTCATGGCTAGGGAGGATGGGATGGGAAAGAATGATCTTCTGTTGTAGGCCCTCTCCTGATTTTGCACTTTTTTTTTGGTATGGAGAAACTGTTCCTGTGCAAAGCCACAGTGAATTCAGTGTAGCTCTCAGCAGATTGTACTCAGTTCGTCTGTGTAAGCAGTTTGTGGAGACCTCCAAAATTTTCAAGATAGTTATGCAAAATTAAAGCAGAAAACTAAAGCGGTCATAACAGATTTTTACATATTATTCCCTAGTTTTATTGTAATTATTTATTTATTTTCAGTTAGTATAAAGCCTACTGTTTGTCTGGCTTCTGTGTACTTTCAGTTTGATAGTCATGACACGAAATTCCTACAAAAAGAACATGCACTTCTTTCAGTGTCAGGAAGAGACTTTCCATGTAAAATTGAGTTTTCACTGAACATACTAAGTATCTGTCTCTTTTTGAGATTTCCTCTTTAAACATTGTTTTATCTTTTTCCAAAAATTATTTAGTAGCATCACCGATGCGCATGAACTTTCCAAGATAATGTAAACCAGATCCTGTTTCATCTTGCTGATTTAAAATCTCTTCAGTGTCATTAACTGCTCATTTAATTCTTCCTGTCCCATACTGTCATCTTGTACATAGATTAAACATATTTACACTCCAATAAAGAGAGAAGTAATCCTTGCAAACAGCAAATTTTTTATTGAGAAAGGTAATTCGGGGAGTCCTGTGGATAGTATTGTTCAGCACACCTCCACCGAACAGGCCCTTCTGTATTGGGAGTATTAAATTAAGGAGCTACGCAGCCAGACCATCTTTTCTTGTCTTCCCAGCATCTGGAGTATCAAAAATGCTCTGTCCCGCGTAGGTCTCTTCCCACTCACCCCAAAGGGAAAAATAGTGCCTTCAGAGTGCTGAACAATTTTAACATGCCCTCAATATGCTCCAAGAGGGACCTTTTTCCATTTTCATCATATTCCTCTGAACATCCAACAGTCTGTAATATTTCTTGTTAAGTGTAAGCATGAGGACTGCAACTTCATCACAAACAAATACTGAATAGGCAGCTGTAATAAAGGCAGATTGTAGTGATAAAGAGAGATGGAAGCGGTAAGTTTTCACCTTCTGGATTTTAACTATTGAAATTAATGTGATTCGGTATACATGTGGGCTGCAAAAGGTTTCTCTGAGAATTTAGTTAAAATCCCGACTATTTTCTAACATATTTGTAAAATAATACAGTCCTTTCAAAGTTCATATCAAACTACTGCAACAAATCAGTATATCTTTGAATTTTGTTATATTTCTGCGGTAAATCTTAACTCCAGAAATAGTCAAACACCTTTACTATGTGGTGATACAATGCAAGGAAGGCAACCTTATAATAATAATTTTAAATTCTCAGTACCTTATCAAGTCAGCAAAGAAAATAAATACATAGTTTACTCTGAGTAAACTCCCATACTCATATATTATACTTGGTGGAAGCTGACTGACATATTGAAGAATCTAGCACAATAAACAGGAAAGTTTTGGGCCTGCTCTGATATTTAAAGAAGAATGTGAGTGTGAAATACAGCAGCCACTGACAACGGGATCAAAGAAGCACTTTAACCACCTATACACACATGGACTGGTTTTGTTTCAGACAAACATGTAATTAGTCACAGGGAAACTGGATAAATGTCTTGAACCATGCCCTGAAGCCCCAAAGCCCCCAGTCCCGACAGTGAGCCCCACAGTAGGGCTTCAGAAAAAGCCCTCAGTTTTACAAAATGCCACCACACAGGTCAGGTGCCAAAGTTAAACCGTAGGTTAGTACAGGTGGTTCTTTGACTGAGCAGTTAGAACCGTAGACATTTTACACCTCTTGAGGAAAAGGAATCTATTTGTGTCAGTCATTAATTAGGCAAGATGATCATTTGGTGTTCCTGCTCATGTGCTATGTAGCGTGGAATCAGTAACCACCGCTCTCTGCTGTGCCTGGGAAATGAATTTTTATGATGGTCACCTGATGATAAATTTCATTGCACTCGGATGCACTGGTGTAGGCAGCATGTGGGGCAGAACGGAAAACGGTAAAGTGACATTCCCTGCTAAAACCAGTCTATGAGGAACGAGCACCACGATCACCCCGGCATTTGTAACCACTCCAAACACAGCCGGGCATGCGGGGCTCCCCCTGGCAGCAGCCCTGTAGGCAAGAAGCAGGAAAACCTGCTCAGGGGCCTAGCATAATTGAGACTTGAATTCGCATGTAAACCTTTTGAGAATTTAAGTACTTAACTACAGCACAAGGAGCAGCTGAGGGAACTGGGGCTGTTCAGCCTGGAGAAAAGGAGGCTGAGGGGAGACCTTATTGCTGTCTACAACTGCCTGAAAGGAGGTTGTAGCATGGAGGGTGTTGGTCTCCTGCGCAGCAAGTGATAGGACAAGAGGAAATGGCCTCAAGTTGCACCAGTGGAGGTCTAGATTGGATATTTGGAAAAATTTCTTAACGGAAAAGGTTGTCCCGTGCTGGACCATGGCGCCCAGGGACGTGGCTGAGTCAGCATCCCTGGAGGGG
>VWYH01004906.1:0-100697 GCA_013399365.1 Pampusana beccarii | reverse complement strand
GCCCCCGCCAGCCCCCCCGCCACATGGCGCAGGAGGGGCCGTCGGGCGGCGGGCGCAGGCGCCGCAGCGCTCGCCTCAGCGCCATGGCCCGCGGGGGGCTGGCGGCGTTCCTCGGCGCTGTCGCTTGCCTCTGCTTCCTGGCCCCGGCGGCTGAGGGCTTCAAGAAGAGGGGACCCAGCGTGACAGCCAAGGTGACTCGTGGCCGCGGCGGCTTCGCCTACCGGGGAGCCTCCCCGTCCGCCGGCCTGAGGCGAGTCGGGATCGGTCGGTCGTGAAGGGGCCGCGGCGCCTCCTCAGCGGCCCCACGGGGGTGCGTTTGCTGCCAGCTCCGCGGCTGTTTCCCGCCCTTACTGAGAGGGTGGGGACCGCCTGGCCGCCTTTTACCCTGGTTTTATAGGGAAAAACTGGTCCCTCGCCGGCCCGCTCCTTCCCGGGCCGCGTCCCGGGCGGAAGGGAGGCCTCTGCAGCCATCGGATTTGGGGAGAACTTTGACAGATGCCGTAACTTTCCCGTTTTATAAATGTTTGGGGTTGTTGTTGGGGTTTTCTTTTTTTTTTTGTTTATTTGTTTGTTTTGGGGTTTTTTTTTTGTTTGGTTGGGTTTTTGGCCCCTTTAGGTATGGCTCTTTTCTGTAGGCGCTGGCACGCCTCAAACTTTCAGTTAGCTGATCTTGCCTGTGCCTCACAGAAATGGTAACCCTAAAGTCTGCAATTACATCCTCACGTCTGCGGTCTCGGCTGTCGCCGTGGGCAGCTGTGTGCTGGTGTCTGCAGCGCACTGAGCAGCGGGGTTTTAACCACTCTGGGGCTGAGTTGTGCTGTGTTTATTTTTATTTTCCCATCCGCTCTGCTCCCCTTTCCTCGCTGAAACTCTTGCTGTTGTGAACTGTCATTTTATTGCCCCCCCCCCCGGTTTCCCGCTCCCTCGTCATTCCTGCCCAAAACAGGCTGGGGCACCTGGTGTGGGTGCAAACCTGGGCCCCACCACATCACCCTTCAGAGCGAGCTGCCAGCGAAGCTGCGGGCCGGGGTTCGGCACGTCTGGGTGCTGCAGGTCTGCGCCGTGGGCAGGACGGGGTTTGCGATGGAGGCACCTGTGGCGATGACAGAGATTGGACTGGCGGGCTGTGCCGCCTGGCAGCGGGGTGGGGATGCGCTTGGTTATCGCAACATGCTGGCATCTCTTTCCGAAAAGTTGTTGCTGCTGCAGAAGGTGGGACGTCTAGTCCTGCTTTGGATGAAGTAGGGACTGGATGTTTCTGCCCCCAAGTACGTCTCCACTGGCACTCATGAGCCGTGTTCCTGGTGAAAGACGCCTGCAGTCATGGCAGGGAAGGGCAGGGGCAGAGGTGCCTCCTCTGGCACGGCCTCAGCTTCCTAAGCCTCAGGCCATGCCTTTATCTCTGAACTTCATTGCCACCATTGCCTACAACTATCTGCAGTTTCACTGCTACAGACCATTGAATTTGAGGTTTTTTTTTTGGGGGGGGGGGGTGTAAATCTCATATGCTCTCACCTCCAAACCATCTTCTGGCAATGTGTTTCAGTTTAGTTATGCATGAAGTACTTTGCTCCTTCAGACCTTCTGCCTAGGGTTTCATTTTATGCCCTTTTCTGATTCTTAGGTTCTGGGACATAGAAAATTGCAGCTGCTAATTTTCCTTGTCTGAGCCACTCATAACTGTACAGAGCTCACCAAATCACGCTGGTTTTCTCACTTCCAGCTTGCATAGTTTTCATATAAAAGGCATTCCAGGTCTTTGAGCATCTGTGGGGCCCTTTTCTCTACCCTCGTTAAGTTGGCTTTATTGTTCTGCAATAGAGAAGCCAGAGGTACACGCAACATTCAAGGTATGAACGCACAGTACAGATGTATACCAGGGCATAATTATGCCCATCTCTTGTCCTTATCCATTTTTAATTATTTCTAACATTCACTTTCCTTCTCTGACCTTCACAAGCCTAGAGCCAAACTTTTCATCAAACTTCTCAGGGTAACTCCAGCTGTCTTTTCTGAGTGGAACCTGATTTAGGACATCTTGTTGTGACTGTGCAGTCCTCTTCCAGATGCAGTATTTTGCATTTATCAGGAATTCATGTATCATTGTATTAGCCAGTTTCTAAAGATCATGAGGTCTTTTTTTCACAGTCAGCTTTTTTTTTTTCCCTGAAGAACTGAATACTGTTGGCCATTTTTTCATTTTGATATAAACCATCTTGTGTAAATTATATATGAATGTTAATGAGAACCAGTCATTCTTACTGCTAGACACTTTTTTGTTTCAGTTTTGAATTACTTACTGCGAATTATAAGAAAGCCTAATATTTTTATAAATTTTAATAAGACTGAAAATTGATAATTTTTTTTTTTTAAGAGTTTTGGTGGAGAATCTGGCCAGATGTTTTTTGAGATTTGAGACTGCTGTGTTGGCCACCTCACTAGTGTCTACATGCTTACTGACTTTCCAGAGAAGCTGAGGAAATATGGTTAAGAGAACATGGCTTCTCTGTGCAAAAATGGCATCTAGGGCTACCAAATATTTCCATATTTGATTTCCTGGCCAGAAATGCACAGATGCATGATGTAGTATATAATTAGGAAGTGCAGAGCTTTCCAAAAATCACCAAGTGTATAGCACGGGTATATGCCAGGAACTGTTTGTTCACAAATGCGGAATACACTGAAGCAACACTTTTTTGGAAGTATTTGGCTTGCTGGTTAGGTGAGTAGCCTTGCCACGCATGAAGCCTTCTTCTCAAGTTGGGTTTACCATATATGATGGACTTGGTTCCATGTGCTCTGTGGAAGTGTTTGACGTTACTGCTATCTGGGGTTGTTGCTTGGTAGCCTCAGTTGCGTTACTTATATATGCTTATATGTTTTAGGTAGTCCTTCTACTAGGACAATATTTCCAGGCAAAATAAGCAGCGTTTAGAAAATGTAGGCAGGCAGTACCTCTTACCTAGGTAAACCTGGCAGCAAAGTTCAGAGAAGTGTGTTTATTAAAATGTTAAGGAGTTAGTGAAAGTTGCTGTTAGTACTTTGGGAGCCACACATCTAAGAAGCATGTTATTTAGTGCCAAGTGCTAAGGAAATGAATGAGGTGTATCAAAAGGAATTTTATTTTCTTTACAGAGCTTTTATAGCATTAGCCAAAAGTTCAGCAGTCAAAACCACATGGAAGATCAAGAAACGGTAAAAATGTTTAGTGGGAGAGCGTGAAAGAGGCATTCACATTGGAGAGGCTGTGGTCATTTATTATCATTATTGAACTAATTTCCTAGCGTTGCAGACGAGTAATAGTTGGTTGAGTGCCACAAGGAACAGCAAATACCACATCATAGGAATGCACATTGCTGTTTCCTAGAAGTTGTAACAGTCTTTATGTAACTTTTTCAGAACTTCAAAATGCCTAATTTCCTGACAGCTGTTCCTATTTTCAGTAATTGTTGGAACATTTTTGAACGTTCAAATATGCATTAATATATTCTGAACTATATTAAAATGTTCTAAAAATCATTTGCCTTTTTGAAGTTGTTTTTTAGCAGCATCTACATTGACACTTTTAGGCAATCAGCTGAATAATGCAGCCTGGTTATTTCTCTATAATGTTTGAATTTATATTTTGGAAAGTGACTCCTTTCTTGAGCTGTAGGATTTTCTCCCCACTGTTTGTCAATTTAATGAAATCTAGACTTCCACCCATACTCAATCACATACACACTAATGCCTAGAACAGCGAAGATTATGAGAGGATAGCAAACTATTGTTTGTGGGGAGTATCAGTACTATCGTTCCTTTCTATTGTTCACTACACTGGAACAGAATCGTTGCTCTTCCTTACTTTTGTATTTCATATTTTCTATACAGCTTTTCTATACACACGTCTGGGAACAATCTCTTGAACACTACCTTCAAACTTGTGATACAGCAGGCGCACTAAGCCCATAAAAGCAACAAGAATCAAGATGTATAGTCACTAGTTTTCAAACAGTTTTCTGCATTTTGGTAGCTCTGAAAGGAGTTTTCTTAAACAGCACCTTTGGGAATTGAAGGATACTATAGGTTGGTGCAAAAGGAATTGCAGTTTTTGCATTGTTGAAATTTGCTCTTTGATATTGGAATATAATCTTCAATAAATATGGTTATGTTATACGTAATTATAATGTGCTTTTCTTGCTTCACTTTTTTTGCTACTGACTTATCACTTGCCGTTTATTTTATATGTATTTTAGACTATGGAAATTATGTTAGACAAAAAGCAAATTTGAGCCATTTTCTTATTTGAGTTAAAAATGGGTTGTAACGCAGCAGAGATAACTCACAACATCAATGCATTTGGCCCAGGAACTGCTCACAAAACCTACAGTGCAGTGATGGTTCAAGAAGTTTCGCAAAGGAGACGAGAGCCTTGAAGATGAGGAACATAGTGACGGGCCAGTGGAAGTTGGCAACGACCTGTTGAGAGGAATCATGGAAGCTGATCCTCTTACAACGACACAAGAAGTTGCTGAAGAACTCAGCATTGACTATCCTATGGTTGTTCGGCATTTGAAGAAAATTGGAAAGGTGGGAAAGCTCGATAAGTGGGTGCCTCATGAACTGGCTGAAAATAAAAAAAATCATGGTTTTGAAGTGTTGTCTTATTCTACACAACAACAACAAATCGTTTCTCGATTGGATTGTGATGTGCGTCAAAAAGTGGATTTTATATGACAACCAGCGATGACTAGCTCAGTGGTTGGATCAAGAAGAATCTCCAAAGCACTTCCCAAAGCCAAACCAAGAAAAGGTCACAGTCACTGCTTGGTGGTCCACTAGAGTTTTCTGAATCCCAGTAAAACCATTCCATGTGATAAGTATGCTCAGCAAATTGATGAGATGCACCGAAAACTGCGATGCCTTCGGCCAGCATCGATCATCAGAAGGGGCCCAAGTCTTCTCCATGACAACGCCCGACTGCACATTGCACAACCAACACTTCAGAAGTTGAACAAATTGGGCTACAAAGTTTTGCCTCATCCGCCATATTCACCCGACCTCTCGCCAACTGAGTACCACTTCTTCAAGCACCTCGACAACTTTTTTCAGGGAAAACGCTTCCGCAACCATCAGGATGCAGAAAATACTTCCTAAGTGTTTGCTGAATCCCGAAGCACAGAGTTTTACCTTACAGGCATAAACAAACTTATTTCTCATTGGCAAAAATGTGCTGATTGTAATGTAATTTTGATTAATAAAGATGCATTTGAGACTAGTTATAATGATTTAAAGTTCAGGGTCCAAAACTGCAGTTACTTTTGCAACATCCTGATATTAATATAGATCAGCCAGAAGCAGTTTCTTACTATCTTATGTTTTCAAAAGCTTGTCCTTTTTGTTTTGCTCATGTTTGTGTCGCTTTTGTTCTCTTCACAAAAATGTTCAGGTATTCTTTGATGTGAAGATTGGAGACAAAGACGTTGGCAGAATTGTAATTGGATTGTTTGGAAAAGTTGTCCCAAAGACAGTGGAGAACTTCATTGTGCTGGCAACTGGAGAAGTATGTTTGTGGTTTTCTTCCATTGTGTACTGAAGTTTGGACTGAGAAGTAAATATTTGTTTAGTGCTGTTTCAGTTGTGAGCTCTCTTATCTTAGTTCAGTGGAGCCTGCGCAAGAGCGCCATCACCAAGGCTGTGCACTGGTGTCTGTCTTCTCAGGTCCTTGGGGCTTGGTTCACAAGATGTAATTATGAGATGTTGGATATCACCACTGCAATCTGTCCCTGCCAGGCAGATCTAGCATGTAGAGGTACTGTGGCTGGCTGCCAGTCAAATAAAGACAATGGCTCTGATCACCTGAATAATAATACCTGCTTTGTGGCAGTGCAGCCCAGATGCATTCAACTGCATCTCAGTTCAATCTTTTTCTTGCCAGTATTTGTCTTTGGTGGTGGTATATTCTGTGAAATCTGGCCGTTCACTACATGCATATTTCCATATGACTGTAAAGAACTGGATGTCATAGTAATTTACAGAGTTATTTCATTTTCTTAGAGAGGATATGGATACAAAGGAAGTAAATTTCATCGTGTGATCAAAGACTTCATGATTCAAGGAGGAGACTTTACAGCTGGAGATGGATCAGGAGGTAACATGCTTGGTATCTTCCAAGTTCCCTTTCTCTTCTTCAAACATCTACTGAAAATATGGGCAAAACAGCTTATTCCCTCATTATTTCAGCTCATATAAATGAAAAAAAAAATGTTTTAGAGCAGCTGCAATTATTTGGATTACCTGCATGTGTAGAGCTTCCTTTGTCCTCAGTTTTTGCAGATAGCTCTTTTCTGTCTGTGACCTGTCCCCAGTCAAGCAGCATGGCTTTGTGTGGTGGCTGGAGCCACATGACCAGCTCTGCTGATCCTACACCATACTGTCTCCAAAAGACGGATGTCCCTGCCCTCCCTCTGCTCTGACTTTGCGACAGCACTCCTTTCCTGAGGCACTCAGTGGTTGCACGTGTGCGTGAACCAGTTCAAGTCATCCAGCAGAAAACTGATCTGTGGTGAAACGGTGAAAGCACGTAGAGGGAAGGCAGGTAGGGAAGCCGTAGGCTGTCCTCTCTGCCCTGAGCTCAACCAGTTCGGTGTAACCCTCTGCAATGTGCTATGGGAGGGAATTTCAGAATGGGTAGAGAAATTACGAAGTCAGGGTCACGCCCTCTCCCTTTTTTTCCTCTTACTAAATGTGAAACCACAAACTTGCTGGTGGTGTGAGTTCTGTCTCTGTGTTATAACTTCTCCCTCCTGAGCCTCCAGAAGACTGGTCCACTAAGGAGGGCAGTCCCAGTGCAGTGTATCTTGCATTGCATGCATTCTGGCTTCTGATTTCTTCTCTTCCTTTACATGCACATTCTTCTCGTGCTGCATTTTGAACTATCTGCATAAAATGTTAGTGATTTCCCTGCCGGGACAGAATGGAAAACACATTCCTTTTCCTTGCAGCGAACAATGGGGAAGGCTAAAATACCAAAGACACAAGTTTTAGAATTAAAGGTAGGCAGTGTTTGTTTGCCTGCTAATATTGTTTATTGGGATAGTATCTGGCAGTGTGTTGGGAGTAACGTCTCGATTGTGCTAGGTGCTGTATAATTAAAGAATGAGACAGACAACCCTCTCTTTTCAAAGTGATGGTGGTTTAAACGTGACTCCAATGTTTTTATTTTCTAAACTATTTTAGAAAAAACGAAATCCTTATGTAACGCTTGTGCAAATCCCCACCCAGTCTTTTAGGCTAACTTCCGTTCGGTGTTAATATATTTCTAAACATGTCTAAAGCAGTTTCTTATCAGGAGGAAAAATTTGTAGAAATAAAGACTAAAATTGTGACAAAACACAGCAACCTTGGTTTTAGTGGCCATAATTATATAATTTAAATTTGTTGAACAGGGTGAAGTATACCATTGTTCAGTGGTGTATGTAAACAGGACATTTGAAGGTACTCAGCTTGCTTGTTAAATTCAAAGGATAAAGCATCATCAGCTTTAAATCTTCTGTCATTATATGTGGTGCTTTGCCTTATCTTCTTCTTTACACACGAGATGCTTTTAGTTACGGAATCACTGATGATGGAGTAGTGATGCCGCTGTGCTTCCTCAAACCATGAGTCTTCAGGTCCTGAATTTATACTTAGTTTTTCTCATTTTTTTAACAAAAACGGTTTGTTTGATGCTGTTAAAAGTTTGCTTTCTTATTTTGTGTCACAGGAAGAAGCATCTATGGAGAAAGGTTTCCAGATGAGAACTTCAAGCTCAAACACTATGGAATTGGATGGGTTAGCATGGCTAATTCTGGCCCAGACACCAATGGATCCCAGTTCTTCATCAGTGTGACAAAGCCTTCCTGGTTAGATGGAAAACATGTAGTATTTGGCAAAGTCCTTGATGGAATGGTAAGCTGGAAGTAGTGGCAAGATCAATACAAGAAAATCTGGACAAATTGTTACCTGTGTTAGTGTAACTTACACCATTGTGGTTCAAAATTATTGAAGTGTGTATCTGATAGGTAGATGGTAGAAAGCAATTGTGAGGAGCCTGAAGCTGGACAATTTAGAACTGAAATAGCAAATGCTGACTGCAGAAATGGAAACTTAAATCAGGCCTGTGGCTTGCACAGCTCTTGTTTCAGACCACTGACGACTGAATTCAACACTGGCACCTTTGCAGATTATAAATGGAATAGTTCAGGTCTGCCTTTCATTAATGCTGTTAGCCATAAAATAATTGTATTTCTACAAGCTAAAATCTAATTTTATAGCATGTGCTAGTTATGGATAGCATTTTGACTGTTAGGGCTTTTAGAAACACATGAATGTAAAGCAGACAAACATATTCAGATCTGTTTAAAAAGAAAAAATCTAGTTAATTCCCTCAAACTGTACACAGCTGCAAAACTGACCCAATATATGTCATTGCAAAGGCCACATAGAATTTAAGTTTAAAAATGGCAGTTCCAGCTAAATATACTTTTAGTAGTCTGGTTTTCCTTTTAAATTATTTCACCTACTCTGTGTTTTGAAAGGAGTGGGGGAAACATGAACTGCTGCACTGACCAGCTGTTTGTGGAGTTTGAAAACCTCCTCAGAACACCTGCCTCCGCTCCCACTTTGATATTGAATTCTCACGAGCTACAGTAGCAGCTGAAAAGTTTTGAGAAGAGACTTAGACTAAGCTTTAGTTCAGTTAGGTTAACGGACAAATATCGAAAGCCAGGTAGTCAATATTCCTAACTGAATTTTGTCCTTTAAAAATGCCACTTCAGTTATTTGCCTTGCATGAGGCTAGTAGTTTACCTGTACCTGTCTGACTGGGAGGCCACACTTAAAATTTGTGTGTGTGTATGTTACACTAAAGGTAAAAGAAGTCATCAGATTTCTTGAAGCACAGCCATGCTGTACTATTAGAAAAATAGTTCTTGCTTATCCTTCATGGTCTCTGGATTCACTTTCTACTTGTAGACTAAATGTAGACCCTACATGTGCTAGGTTGATCAGCTGAAAAGATAATTTCAGATGCTCCTTTTTGTGTGTGACTTTGGTTTTGTTTTTTAATTTTTATGGGAGGGCAAACAGTCTTCCTTGTGCTTCTGCCAACTGTGTCTGAGTTATAGAGTGGCACAACTACTAACGTGGAAAAGAAAAAAGCACGTGGGAACTCAGTGGGGTAAAGGTCTTTATTCAGAAGTTGTTTTAAAAAATAGTAATGCCAGGAGCTCTGAGTTGTTTGCCTGGTACCAGACTTGAGCCACTGGAGTTTCCTTGGCTAAACTGAACTCTTTTTTTTTTCCAACAGTCTGTGGTGCATTCGATAGAACTCCAGCAGACGGATGAACATGACCGGCCCCTTCAAGACTGCGTGATTGTGAACAGTGGCAAAATAGCCGTAAAAGAACCATTTGTAGTTGAAGTAGGTGACTGGTGAGACCAACAGTCAGAATGCAAAGTGAAACTTAAGCATTTTTCTTTAAGGCCTATTTTGGACCGATCTCAACTGTCCGTTGAGTTTTATCCTCAAAGCATATGAGGCTATATTTAGACTATACTTATCATTTGCCAAATACATAAAAGATACGACCATTTCTATAAAAACTTGATAGAGCTGTCACTCCTTGAAATTCAAGACATACCCCACTCAATTCTAGATGTCACAGAAAAAATATTTCATGAAAAATTTCCAAAGTACTTCTGTTTTTTCATGGTTTGAAATACAGTCATTTTGTTCTATTTGGAAACTTCTGCTATATTTGTTTCTACCTTTTCAACAGAAAATATTATTTTCTATCTGTTACAGCATGTATCAGCATTTTTTAAAATGAAAAAAAAAAAGTAAAATACAGAAATGTTTTAACTAAATAAACTTTGATTTGAAATACATACTTGATGAAGAGCTTTTTTTATTTCCCCTCCAAAAGGCTTTTTTCTCATTGCAGTTGATTCTGCAATATATGCAGGGGGTGGTGCTTTCCAGGAAATGAAGGTGTAAGGCTAGAGCAGGGATGGTAAATTTCTCTAATCTTAACGTGTCAGATGAAGTCTGTCTTTCAAAAATCCACAGTATTCGGATACAATCCTGTAATCAAGGAAGAGCAGCTCTATTGTTAAATAAGATCATCAGTTAGAAACTGATTAAATAGCAGAGTCCTTGTTTTACAATACAGTGAATTTTATAACACCTCACTAATGTTATTTATGATAAAGCTCAAATAATCTTTCTTGCAGTTTTGCTCTTTGTCAGAGATGCAACTCTGGGTTCATTATTTTTCGAATGCTTCTTAAATAATTATTGACAACTCAACTGCTAGTTTTTAAACAAGGTCAGCATAAGGTACCACTTAGAGACAGCTGTCTTCATCAGGTTCTTTAATGAGTTACATAGTACTCCACAGGAAAGAGATGTGGGTTTTTTTCCTCAAGTTCCCCGTGTTTCAGAGCTGAATACAGAGGATGCCAAGATATGATGAAGGATTTATCCACCTGTACAGCAGGCCGCACACCACTCACCTTCGTAGTGACTCGTTTCCTGAAGGTGTCCTGGAGCCCATGGGAGGTTCCCAGACTTGGAGTGGTGCAGGGGAAGTGCTACAGCACAGAGCTTGTAGGTACCTATGGGCACCCCCCTCGCAAGGAAACAGGAAAACGCTGTAGGCAGGGATGTACCTCAGTAATTAATGACACTGGTAGTTACAGAGGTGTTTCTGCTGGTTCATCATCCAGAGTCCTGGGGCCTCTCCTGAGGGTAAATACTGACACTTTTTTTCAGAGGCCTGTGAAAGGATTACTGTCCTTGTTAGAACAGGGCTAGAGGAGAACGTGTTGAGGGCTTCTAAATTTGCCTAGTACTAGGCAATCAGACTTCCATTTCACCCCTGTTCGTATTTCTTCTTATTAGCAGTTTAAAGTTAAATTCTCTGAAAAGCAGCACTGTGTTAGGAAGTAAGAGCAAGAATGCTCCCGACTCACTTATAGCTGAATAGCTTTTGGCTAGTAGCTGAAAGTTTTCCCGGAGGCTGATCCCGCAGACAGTGTTGAGAATTCTGCTACCTGAACGAGTGCTGCAGCCACAGGCTGGCCTTTTACACAAGTCCCAGCTTTTCACCATCCCCCGGCAGCTTTGAAACAGATTTAGTGGTCAGCTGGAGGCAACCCATGCATCTCCAGGACCTGGCTTCTGTTTGTGTCTACCTTTGTTATTACTGCTGTGAAACACTCCCTCCCTTCCTATGATGAGCCCTATGATTTACTGGCTTTTCAATTGCACTGATTTTTTTTTTTCCCTCAAGACATACACTTTTATAAGCCTAGCATGTTCAGATAGCATGGTGCTGAGAGTTTTAAACAAGCAGATACCCAGGTATTTTCTCATGCTTCATGTGAAAATATCTGTGAAACCCATCTGTGATTGACACAAGCTCAAAGAAATGTCTTTCAATGGAAACACACAAAAAATACACTGAAGCGGTACATTCATGTTCTAGTAATGTATTTCATAATGTCCAGTAGCACACATACAAATTTCCAGTTAAATCTGAACAAATATTTATATGTATCAGTTTTAGTTTTATCATTTTAGTGCTCCATGGCTTATAAAATGTTAAGATATGGAATACAGTCTGCAAGTTGACTTGAAGAGTAAACATACACACAGACTACATGTCATAAACGAACGGAGATGCATAAATGCCATGTAAAATCTCCTGGCAGATAAAATAATTTCAACTGAAATCTAAAAAATTTCCTGAGAGCAAGCTATGTTATTTCATAATGTGGAAGTATGTTTACCAATAGAAATTCTACACACACCTGCACTGGTTCTTTTCCAACCTAGATGTTAAAGAGCAGATTAAAAATAATTTAAGAAAAATGAACAAAATAGTTTTAAGTTGCTTTCAATTTCTTCTTGCCTGTTTTTGTTTGGTTTTGGTTTTTTTTTTCAATTTCTCACTCTCTTCAGTGCCAGCACTTTTAATCCATCCACTGCCAGCAATGGGTAATGTGCTGGGAAAAATCCTGGTGCAAAATGGTTTAGTGTAATTTATGTTAGAAATTATAGAAATAATTAGTAAAGCTTTCAATTATTTTCAAAGGTTAGTGTAATTCAGTGTCTGACTTTCAGGTTTTAGTGTTAAATAGTTAGAGCATGTCCATATAGAGATGGTATAAATAACTTCAATAGAGTTGTTTCCATATCTCCTTTTTTTTTAAAAAGCAGCAATTCTAGTGACATTGATTTCATTTAAGAAGATATAATGCTTGAACTTAAACTGAGGTTGTGCCTCTTNTTGCACTGATTTTTTTTTTTCCCTCAAGACATACACTTTTATAAGCCTAGCATGTTCAGATAGCATGGTGCTGAGAGTTTTAAACAAGCAGATACCCAGGTATTTTCTCATGCTTCATGTGAAAATATCTGTGAAACCCATCTGTGATTGACACAAGCTCAAAGAAATGTCTTTCAATGGAAACACACAAAAAATACACTGAAGCGGTACATTCATGTTCTAGTAATGTATTTCATAATGTCCAGTAGCACACATACAAATTTCCAGTTAAATCTGAACAAATATTTATATGTATCAGTTTTAGTTTTATCATTTTAGTGCTCCATGGCTTATAAAATGTTAAGATATGGAATACAGTCTGCAAGTTGACTTGAAGAGTAAACATACACACAGACTACATGTCATAAACGAACGGAGATGCATAAATGCCATGTAAAATCTCCTGGCAGATAAAATAATTTCAACTGAAATCTAAAAAATTTCCTGAGAGCAAGCTATGTTATTTCATAATGTGGAAGTATGTTTACCAATAGAAATTCTACACACACCTGCACTGGTTCTTTTCCAACCTAGATGTTAAAGAGCAGATTAAAAATAATTTAAGAAAAATGAACAAAATAGTTTTAAGTTGCTTTCAATTTCTTCTTGCCTGTTTTTGTTTGGTTTTGGTTTTTTTTTTCAATTTCTCACTCTCTTCAGTGCCAGCACTTTTAATCCATCCACTGCCAGCAATGGGTAATGTGCTGGGAAAAATCCTGGTGCAAAATGGTTTAGTGTAATTTATGTTAGAAATTATAGAAATAATTAGTAAAGCTTTCAATTATTTTCAAAGGTTAGTGTAATTCAGTGTCTGACTTTCAGGTTTTAGTGTTAAATAGTTAGAGCATGTCCATATAGAGATGGTATAAATAACTTCAATAGAGTTGTTTCCATATCTCCTTTTTTTTTAAAAAGCAGCAATTCTAGTGACATTGATTTCATTTAAGAAGATATAATGCTTGAACTTAAACTGAGGTTGTGCCTCTTGCTTCTGAGCATGATTTTCACATTGCAGAATTTTATTCCTGTTAATTCCATTGAACATGACTTGGAGACTTGCTTCAGCTTCTTCTAGCCACGCGTCACTTCTACCTGGGCAGTAAATGGGGATAAAATATTCCATGTAGAGTGCCTTCTATAACTACGTTTGGAAAGTCATCTGCAAAAAAAAAGAAAAAAACCCTTGCTTTCTTATCTGTGACAGTACAATATAAATGTTTTTGTGAAATGTAACTAGGTAGGGCCTTGTATAATTTGGGTTACTGCATCACTCAACTGCTTATCCGTGTTGGGGATGTGCTATTATAATGCTGTTTCAGCACTAAAGCCACTTCAGTGTAGCACTGGGCATTGCATGACTGCGCTGCCAGATTTGTAGCTTATTGATTTAAAGGGATGTTCTAATACTTAATGCTGCTAGGCTCCAGCTCTTTATCTGAATCTTTTCTCACAAGGAAGATGGATTACACTGGCAATTCAATTTCTAACAAAATCTCAATATACTTGAAGGAATTCCAAGATTGCTACTGGGAATACTTCAAAGCTGTTTTTCCATTGTGGTTTACAGAAATGTTTAGACAGAGGAGACTTGAGGATGCCTGTACAATCAGAGATGATTATTTGAGGCAGGAAAATTTCAGGCTGTCTAATCAACATAAAATGTCAACGTGTTAAAAAAAGTCAACCTACAGTAACTGAAAGAAAAAAACACACTATGTTCTTACCCCAGATATAGAGGAAACTGGCACTTAATTTTCATGTTAAATTTAGCATGAAAGAATTACCTGATAGAACACAGTAACACATCCACACAGAGGAATGGCAGGATGTACATTACTGTAGTGAAAATATTTTTCAAATGCACCAACTTCTGCATTTTTTAATGAAGGGTTTACTTAAATCACGGGATATTAAGAATGAGAATTTCTGATCACATCTTATGATCTTCATATTGCTATTACACTGGGAAGTGGGTTTGCCTGGAAGAACAGACTATTCTGATACAGAACTTTCCACACCTAACTTCCTTCACCTACCAGCCTACAGGATATTCAAAAGGAGAAGACGCAATTTTTATAAAAATGATTAGATACTTGCTAAATTAGATTGCCTAATGTGGGTGGGAATTAGGTTTTGCCCCTAATTCTTTTGTTGAAATCATTTTGGAGGTAAAAAGACTGAGCGAAAGTAGATTTGGAGTTGGTAAGAAAAAAAATAATCCTTATTAACTGAAAGGTGTTATGTCATAGGTATTAATAAGGTGATTCCAGTGTATTATAGATATTACCAAAAGAGATATTTTAGGATGTTTCAATGAATTGCAGCCTCCATCATAAACAATATATGCATAATTCTTCCTAACTTCTCATATTAATTCATCATTATAAATTACTTTTTAATATTTCAAATCCAATAATGACTCCCCAAGTCCTGCAAGCTCAGCTGTCCCAAATCACCCTGGTAGAATTACCCAATGCTGTTGTCATTAATGTTATTAAAAACACACTTGTAAGGGCAATCTGATGCTTTCCTTGTAAATTAAATTCTGCAGTTCCAGAAACAAGTTTTTACTGGTTCTTCTGTAATATTCAATGTATGTAGGAAAATGAGTATTGATTAAAAAAAAGATACAAATTTCAGCATCAGATTTACTGTAAGGCTTTGTTGCTTCAAAAAAATCAAGTATATTAATTTAAATGTATAAATACACCAAAGCACAGTCTTGCAGATCTGATACTTACATGGCTTATTTTCAAACATGTCACAGCAAATCTGAGATTCTATTTTTTAGGTTTTGAGGTGTCCTTTTTGATTTGCAGCATTTTAGACTGTTCCTTCATTTTTCTTCAAGATAGCATGTAATATTCTCTACCCACCTCCTCAAAAAGAAGTGGCCACCTTACACAACAAGTTACGTGCTCATGCTCTTAGATTGTGTTAGACACACCATGAAAGAGTCTGAAAACCAATGAGGTTTGTAACTATAAATCTTGTTTTTGGAAAGTTGTCTTGCAACTCAACAATAGTTCAAGTCCAGTCATTAAAATAATGGCAAGACTATATTTTATATAGACAATGCAATGAGAGGAGAAAAAAAATCATTCTTTCAGTATTATGTTCCACAAACAGCTACTTATTTCATTAAAAACCCACAAATACACAATTTCCTGTTTTATGGGAAGATGTTAACACAGGCATTCCTGTATCAGGAAAAAACTAACTCCGCTTCTGATCCAAACAGCTGTCACAGTTCGCCTTCTTCAAAGAGTACATACCATGAATAATGAATAGTTATTTGCTAATGGACACTTACTTTTGATCATAGTTTGAACAGCCATGGCTGCTTTTTACAAATGAATAGTCTATCAAAGTATGAACTGAACTAAGAGAGAAAATTTTAGAAAGCTTGTCTGTATTTTATCTGTGCTGCAAAGTAAATACAGAGAAGAATTAAAGAGTAGTTGTGTAAAAACTTCGTTTCTTCCTATCTAGATTTGAGTCAACAAGTAGAGCCTCTAGACTTGTGGCTTGATTTTCTTCTTTTTAAAATACAACTCACTTGCAGATTTGTCTTTTAATTCATAATTAAAATTCGATTTGTAAAATCAAAATGCCACATTTAAAAAAAAAAATCTTGATTTGCAGTTCTGGGAGAAAATTCTGCCTTGAAAGTGTAGCACATTTTTAATACAAAATTCAGCAGAAGTAACAGTTCAAACAAGTAAAACGAGTAAACAAGGAGGAACACACTACTAAAAATGCTATTTTTTTCCCGCACACATTTAATTTAAGGCAGAGGGCTCTATGAATTAATAATACAAATAACTTTTTATTTAAAAAAAAGAAAAACATGGTTTATAACAAGCTATTTCAAACACTCCTTTGAACCATGTATTAAAGAGATGAAGGCTAACGTAAATGTCTTGTGAAATGTATCAATTATACTTAAAGCATATATTGTTTCCCACCCCCAAACCCCCCGAGAGCTCTAGCGGTTATAAATGATAAGAAATAATAATAATCCAAATGGAAATACAAACATGTTCACAGAAGATTGACTGGTGTTTAGGGAAAAAGCACTTGGAGGGGACTCAGCATCTAAGTTCAAATGTTTCAGGCAAAACAGCCCAAAGGGTCAACAAGAAAAGCAATGCTCTTCATCTTTTGATTTGAACTCTCAGTAGGTTTGTCTGAGAGAATAACTGGGGGAGAAGATTCCACCCTTTTATAAATCACCCACCCCACTTAGTGTTCTAATGGTTTCTTACACAAGAACTATCGTTTTATTGGCAGGTTATTAGATTTTGGGCCAGCATCATTTGACTAGGCAGGTATTAATAATAATGTGGTTTATGCGGTGCAGGGTCAGATTAGTAAAGCGCTGTTAACAGATGACAGGTTTGATTACCGTTTGCTTTAGGCAAGACATATGGATCCCTTAGGAACAGCAGCACAGGCTGGTGGGACAGTTTGCTGGAAAGGTCAAGAACAGGCATGTCAGTATCAAGGGACAGCAAACAGAATATTCTACAAACTACTTTGATAACGTGAGGTGGTGGAGCCACACAGGAGCCGTGCCGGTGCGCTTCTGCACACCAGCGCTGCCCCATAGGGCAGGCTCCATCTCCTGGGAGCAAAGCCATGAGCCAGCACTGTGCCCTTTTGGCCAGGAGGGCCAATGGCATCCTGGGGTGTATTAGAAGGGGGTAGTTGGTAGACTGAGAGAGGTTCTCCTCCTCCTTTACTCTGCCCTGGTGAGACCACATCTGGAATATTGTGTCCTGTTCTGGGCCCCTCAGTTCAAGAAGGACAGGGAACTGCTGNGAAGAAACTTCTTCATGGTGAGGGTGACAGAACACTGGAACAGACTGCCCAGGGAGGTTGTGGAGTCTCCTTCTCTGGAGACATTCAAAGCCCAGCTGGACACATTCCTCTGTAACCTCATCTAGGTGTTCCTGCTCCAGCAGGGGGAATGGACTGGATGATCTTTCAAGGTCCCTTCTAATCCCTAACATTCTGTGATTCTGTGATACTGTGAAAGCTCGCCGTTCCTTGGCCACACAGTGAAACCATCAACATGAAGTTGGAGGTGAATGGGCTGCATGCAGGAGCAGTGGCTTGCAGCTGGCTTTGAGACCTTCTCATCCTGCTCTGCTCCCCAGTACATGGTGTAATGCAGGCTACAAGATCACCTGCGACCAGGCTCCACGGTCTACAGTCTCTTCAGCCTCCAAAAAGCTTCAAAATTTCTCCATGGTCTTCCAGCCCCAGAGCAGTTGCTGGACACCTCACCCATGGAGACAAAAGTCCTTGAAGCCCCTCACAGGGCCACCTCCCACCCTGGTCATGGTACAGACATCCTCCCCCAGCCTGCGCCAGCCCTCTCCACTCTGCTCTGTACATACACGTGCCAAGTAGTGCAGCCAGATACATACAAAGCACTATCACAGGCACGGAGGAGAACCCAAATCTCTAGTTCATTCTGCTAAATCTTCTTGCTATCAAAAAAATTACACTTCAACGGGTAAAAAACACCCCCCAGAAATATTTAAAGGTAGCGGTATTTTATCAGGGTTTTGTGAGGAATTTCTCAATACACACATAAGGATGCTCAATTCATGCTACAAATGAATAGATCTAACACAGCTGATGAAACTAACCAAAACATTTAACAAACACATCTCATTTTAATGCTAAACTACTGCTATTTTATCAGCTGCACAGAACAAATACAATAAACATCAATAATTTCAAGTAGTTTTTTTAATTTGGTGTCCTAGAAAGCGTAGGAAACAAGCTCACCTTGATTCTTCGGATTCTGTTTCATCAAAAGAGCTGCAAGCAAAGTGAGAGGAAACTGGTTACAACAAAATTACACTTAGAAAAACCCCAAATCCTTTAAGAGCCATCAAAGGGAGCAGCCTTTTTCTCATCAGTAGCTGCATAACGCAGTGTGATGGAATGAGTGTAGGAGACAGTGTCGTTACACAACGACCACTACTTGGGAATGACAGCGTCAATTCTTCTCTAACAGATTCACAAACATACCTATCTGTCTGTCTGTCTGTCTGTGAAGTGATGGGCTACACTCCCACGGAGGGTAATGGCTGATGCCATTAAGTGAAAACCGCGAGTCTGTTAGCTTCCAATTCACTCTTGAGACCACTCTGGGCCACAGAACCTTCCGAGTGTAGCAGGGTCTCAAAATGACCTCCACTGTTTCCAACGTGCCTTCTCTCCACTGCGGATCCACACAGCCTCCCCCAAAGCGGGAAAGTGCCACACAGCTTTCTGGGGACCTAGTTCTGGTAACGCTGCTTGACTTTCCAACTACGACAGCTTGCACAGCAAAAGAGATCACTCTCCCTACAAATCTTACAGCTGGAGATGGTAAGAGAACTGCCAGTTACATTGTTTTGGGTATTTCTGTTGTCTTTTGGGTATTTCTGCAGCAATTACACTCATGATAATCATATTGAAACTCCTTTCTCCCACCCTGATCAAGAACCCTTTCTTGTGGAAAGGAAATGGGGCCAGTGGGGTAGATGTCATCAGAAAGGTGAAAGACCCAATTTTCAGACACACAGAGGGAGATCATATATGATCACAGAACGAACTTCTATGTTGTCCAGATACTATGGCCATAAAACACATGCAAAGGCTTTCATGCAACTTTAGTGAGTGTTTATGAATATCTTACAACATTCATTTCAGTAGATACTTCAAGATCTATGAGAAAATCTTATTTTTTCTCATTTACACTCCTCTTTGCTTTCCAAGAATACTACATTAAACCTCACTTCTGTCTTTGAACAGGCTGGATTTATTTTACCACCTTTTGGGGATATATAAACATGCTTAACATAAACCTAATGCCCATTTATTTTACAGTGTTAAGAGTTGGCAGCAAGGCCATTTTAAGTCAATGGAATTGCATCAGCACTGAGTGGATGTGGGCCTTTTGGCCTCCATGTATTTTTCAGTAAATGTGAACTTACCCACAGCTTTCTACTTTTGGCAAGGTAGGTACATGGCGAACATTCAGGAAATCAAGAAATATTTTAGGGAGCTCTTCATTTTCTAAAATGACTGTCTGTGGAAAAAAAAGCACAAGAGAAGCCCAAAATTTTTAAATATTTTAGATATTGCACACTTTTATTCAAGCTACCAAAACATTTCCCACTTGCAACACTCTTCAATTCTTCTCCATTTTTTACCACCTATTTCAAAGTGCTTCATTTCAATAGGAAAACCACAGTTCTTAATGAATCACATATAAAGGCGCTCAGCTTATGCTACTACATTCTTTTTCACCTGCCACCACTGATGCCAAGCTAGATGCCTCTCAAGCAGAGATGCCTGACTCTAGAACTAACTTATTGGCACACTCATTTGTGAATAAAATTCTGTTTATTTAAAACATAAAATAAAACAGCTACAGCTCAATGCTTTCGCATTCACCTCACTGAAGACTCCTGTCTGGCACATCAGTGGAAAAAGGAAGTCTCCACCTCGTGCAGTTTTATTAATGCATGCCTTGATAAACACTAACAAGGGAAACTCTTTGCTTGGCTTGACAGATCAGCTTATAACGTACCCCTTATATCTGCTCTGTGATTCCTAATGACGAAGCGCTGACCAAAGAGCTGCTGGCTGGACCTGCACATTCTTCCACAACGACATAACGGCCGGACTCCATCCTCCTTGGTTTTTCCATTGATAAGATGATTTGCGATTTTTAATAAATTAATTACAAGTACGCTTAAAAATATCTAGCACATAAATGAGACGCTTAGGTGCATGTTCATCATGAAAGAATGATTTTTAAAGGAAGTAATAGATCTCTGACAGTTACATAGAAGCAGACCAAAAATAATTGTTGATCTTTAATCTTCATAAGACAAACAAAACAGTTCATAAATTCAACCGATGCCTCACCTGGAAGATTAAGCTCCTATTTATTTACTGTTCATAACGCCATACCTTCTGATAACACATGTACTTCACGTGCAAATGAAAGCCACAAGCTCTTCCCTGAAGAGCTTTCCTTCATAAAGGCCTGGATCTGGAGTAACCATCTGCACGGAAGAAACCTCACTAGATTTACAAATAAAATTACTTGTACCACTAAAGCTATCCACATTCATCCCGTTCATTTTCACAACCTATGTCAGGAGAAACAAAACCTAGAGAAGAAACAAGACTGGTGATGGGAAGAAACATCACTCTGTTTACATTCAGGAGGTAACTTATTTCTGTGTGTGTATTCTCTTACACTACAGTATCACTAGGGAGACACAACGGTATGTAGAGGATAAAGGATCACCAAAAAAAAATTAAGTTGGAAGAGACATCTAGAAGTCATCTAGATTTTGTAGCAGGTTTTATAGCAAACAGTTTGGTTATTTGTGTAATTAAAACCCAGTAAGTGTAAAAATTACAGAAGATGTGCATAGACTTAAAAAGAGAAACACATTTGAAAACAAAGTTATTTGAGAACTGGTTCTTGTTTTACGTTGCATTTGCAAACCTGAATTCAGAGTCTACATTTCTTTAACAGCTGATGCCATCACTAATGAGTTTGAAAAAAAGCACAGGGAAAAATGAACTTTTCTGTTCTATATTTTAATGGCTGTAACAAGCAGGGAGGTCTGAAATGTTGGCAAGTGTTAAGCCTTTCAGTTCACCTCTATATGAAGATGCTGCATTAAAAAATGCCACTTAATTTGCATATTGCAAGATCAGCACTCTGCTGCTGCAAAATTTATCCTGTTCTGCATTCAGGTTATTCACAGAAGGAGGGGTGGATGTGGATGCATATTCAGAGGGTGTGTGAACTGCATAACAATGTGTAAGATTTGGTCAAATAAAATCATCTCGCTAATTATATGCAATGAATAACTGCAAAAACTTGTATAAAGATGTTTAAGGGCATCCAGTGCTTACGTGCAACCTCAGACTTCCTGACAGCTTATTCCAAAAGTTGAGCTGGCTGCTGAGGCTGCTGAACAGAACAGTGATTTCCAGGGAAGAAGAGAAGGCTACATCACTGTAAAAGGAAAACTCCAGACAGCTCTTACAAACCTATTTGTTTCTACTTACCCTCACTCCAGATTAGTATGTCATTCTATTTCTTTTAGGTATTTTTCACAACATGCACCAAATCAACTCAAACCCTTCTAACCCTGCCCTGACCAAATATATTTCACAAAAAGATGTGTGAAAGTAGCATCTGTTTTAGAGTGTTAATCCACTGTTGTGGTTTAACCCCAGCTGGCAACTAGGACCACGCAGCTGCTCACTCATTCTCCACGCCCCTCCAAGTGGGACTGAGGAGAGAATCAGAAACAACAAAAAAACCCCACTTGTGGGTTGAGATAAGAACAGTTTAACATGACAACAAAGGAAGAGAAAATGACAATGATAGTAATAATATTATTATTAATAATAATAATAGAATTTGCAAAACACGTGATTCACAATGCAATTGCTCACCATCCATGACACCATAGAATCATAGAATCTTCTTGGTTGGAAGAGACCCTCAGGATCATCGAGTCCAACCATAACTTAACTCTAGCACTAAACCATGTCACTAAGAACCTCATCTAAAGCCTTTCAAACACCTCCAAGGATGGTGACTCCACCACTTCCCTGGGCAGCCTGTTCCAATGTCTGACAACCCTTTCTGTGAAGAAGTTTTCCTGAATATCCAAACTAAACCTCCCCTGGTGCAACTTGAGGCCATTTCCTCTCATCCTATCACTTGTTCCTTGGGAGAAGAGACCAACACCCTGCATGCTACAACCCCCTTTCAGGCAGTTGCAGACAGTGATAAGGTCTCCCCTCAGCCTCCTTTTCTCCAGGCTGAACAACACCAGTTCCCTCAACTGCTCCTCACAGGACTTGTTCTCCAGACCCTCACCAGCTTTGTCACCTCCTCTGCACTCTCTCTAGGCCCTCAATGTCCTTCTTTTGATGAGGGGCCCAAAACTGAACACAAGATTTGAGGTGGGGCCTCACCAGTGCCCAGTATAGTGGCACAATCACTTCTCTGGTCCTGCTGGCCACACTGTTCCTGACAAAAGCCAGGATGCTGTTGGCCTTTTTGGCCACCTGGGCACACTGCTGGCTTATATTCAGCTGTCTGTCAATCAACACACCCAGATCCTTTTCTGCCTATTAGTTCCCAAGCACTGGTATTTGTCCCCCAGCCAATTCCAGTTTCTATACTGAGCATGACGTTATACAGTAAGGAGCAGCCCTTTGGCCAGTTTGGGTCAGCTGTCCTGGCTCTGCTCCCTCCCAGCTTCTTGTGCAGCTGGTAAAGCACGGCAAGCTGAAAAGTCATTGACTACCCAGCAACAAGCAAAACATCAGAATATTACCAACATTCTTCTCATACTAAATCCAAAACACAGCACTGTACCAGCTACTAGGAAGAAAATAAACGCTATCCCAGCCAAAACCAGGACATCTATATAGTTTGTTAACTGTCAATAACTCCGCTTTGGTGAACAATAAACTCGAAAATGTAGAATTTGCAGAGAAGCAAACGAAATTTTACACTGCGCTGTATTTTGGACCCTGCCTCTGTTGGTTGGGAGTTTTGTCATTTCCATAATTTTATGAAGGCAGGAACGGCTGCACTGCACAGAGGATTTTTCAACTGATTTAACATGACATACATTTTAAGGAAATAAAAAATAAATGAAGCTACAAGTTAATTATACTAAGAAGCGGGCAAATTGTCTTCTGGCTTGATTTCATTGGATTTGATACAAAAAATGGCCAGCACAAAATCCAGCCATTGAATATACATGTTAGCAACCAAGGGGGAAAAGAAAAACAAGGTGGGGGATCAAGAACACAAAAAGCCAACCACATTGGTATGTCTGTTGTCTAGCTGCATTTTCTACCTCTGGTGGTGATGCTAAGTGAACATCCACAGAAACATGTAAGCATTCTCAACTTCCAAGTTTTTCAAAAAATACTCTTAAATCGGACAGAAACATTATCATAATTGGCTTAATTTACCCGGAACAACTCATAACACAACGGATTTTTTCTTCTGTCTGAAAATTTGCAACAAATAGATTTTTTTCAGACTTTATGATCTTTAAATAATAGCTGAGCAGAAAATGAACAAGTAGGCAAAGTCTCTAAACAATTGTCTATAATTTGTGATGTAACACGCTCAACCGTAGCCTTTGTTCAAGTGAATATATTGGCTTGTAAACATGACTACTACCTTGTTTGCTCTACAACCAGAAACTTAAAGATACATATTTCAAAGAAACAGAACCTCACAATTAGTTTGTTAGCAATTTCTAATACATCCATATTCTAGCAAGATCACAGCAATGAGTTTCAAATATGATCCCAAGAGTGCTAAGTAGACTAATTTAAGAAAAAAACAGCATGTGTATTTCCTTCCTAAAATAAATACCACCCCCACAACTAAAACACCTAACATAGCCTCTGGCAAGTGATTTGGGAAGTGACTCCAGAAATACATTTTTCAAACTCATTGATTTCAGCTGAACTAAGAGTATAAGCACCGTATTTTCTTAGAAAATCGTAAAGAGTGTTTATCTGTTACTGTCATGCTTTAATGAACTACTCTATGCTTCAGGAAAACAAAACAAAACAAAACAAAACAAAACAAAACAAAACAAAACAAAAAACCCCCAAAAACTAAACCACAAGGCAAAGCCTGATGTTTACATCAGCAGAAATGTCTTTTTCATTGAAAGGGTGCAATTATTATTATGTAACACAAATCACAAAAATCCCAATTTTTCTACCTTATCAGTTTCATAAAATCATGTTCCCTAAGGATGTCATTGATTAGTTGCACATGTTCTTTCAGTGACATCTGAAATACTTAATTGTCGGTTATCTTTTCTCCTTCAGCAAGTAAAATATAGTCACAAAATTCCAAAGGGACTTGTTCTGCCTTAACCTTAGCTAGATGCCATCATGCAGTGGAAAACAGTGCTAAAATATCACAGGATAATGCTCTCCCAGAAGGGAGACATATAAACAGCATAATGATTTCCCATGAGTTTCCTTTTTAGAAAATTGTCACTAAAGCCAGGGTAAATGGTGACATATCTTCACAGAGGACACTGCGAAATCGAACACTGGCATTCTAGTTAGGTTCAAATCTACTCATCAGCCAATTATAACAGTAACTGAACATCTTGCTGAAAACCTGAACAAGCCCACTTTGCTAACCTTAGGAGATCATGCCACAGGAATGCATTGTTTTCACAGATTATTATTGTTATTGTTCTTAATGAAAAAAGATTCATAAAGTAATTTCTTACAATCATGTATCATACTTTCTCAAGGTTGCTGGAACAACTGTTGGAAGGGGAGAAATGAGAGCGGGGAGCTGAGTTACAAGGTTTTTAAGAGTCCTTTCAGACTTTTCCATTCAATCGGGTTTAGTTTGAAATGCTGTACTCTTAGGGTGAAAAAGTTCATGACAGTTTTTCCTCTCTTCACAGGGAAAGATGCTTCACAATACCTAATTCAGTGGTGCAGCTAAAATGGGGGAGAAGAAAATCAATACATTCCAGCTACAGTAAGTAGGCTGGAGTGTCAGTCTCCACTGGGACCAAAACCCAGATCTTTTAGAACACTTTGGAGTCTATATTCTTCTATTAACCTGCTTTTCCTGAACTGCTTTACACAGTCCGATGAAATGATAAAAAGGTTACCAAAAGAACGTATTAACTAAAATCCAAGTAGATGAAGGATCCAGACTTCCGAGACAAATCTTTCATTTTTTTAAAGTAATAGCAGATACAATCTTGTTTTTCATTACCCATTATGAAGAACTATGAAGAAACTCACTCCCTTCTTCAGTGAGGATGTCGTCATACATTATCAACAATAATTATTTCTAAATAAGTTGTCATTAAGCTCTCACGGTAAGGACTCTCCACTTTTCATTACTACCAGAAACATTCACCGTTGGGCAGTAAGAACAGAAAAAGGTTATCAAACATGCTTAATACTCTGTATAAAGATACAAGAAGCATGCAAACCCACATAGAGTGACACAGAAGTGGTGTTCCATATGAAGTACCAGTTAGCTAACACTCCCAGGCTGCACGTCAAAGGAAAGCCCATGTAAAAGTGCCATCAACACAGTGGAGCTTGAAAGCGAACAAGGCATTGACTGTACTTATTACATGCCAAAATACTTCCCATAAAGATCCATAAGCCACTATCTGAAAGCTAATGTAAAGTCACAAGAGCGAAGAAAATAAAAATAATTACAAAGAAAAAAGAGGCGCAGAGGGGAATTACACCTCTGAACCTCAGGACTGGACAAGAGTAGAAAAATTCCTGCACCAGCTTTCAGATCAATTTGTGATCTTCCAGTGAGCCTAAAACTCATGAGGTATCTCCTGAGTGACAAATCCATCTATCACAGCATTCTCAAGCTATGGAGGATAAGTGAACTAGATGGAAGGGAAGCCAAATAGGTTCAACAACTGCTGGATCATCACTGAAAATATGCATAAAGAAATTCATGACAGTGTCTATAAGCTATCAATGTTTCTTACCTAAGCCTCACCTAACCTAACTTTAAAGTACTTTACTCATTTTGATTAAAAATACTAACAAGTAAGTTTTAAGGTAGTGAGCACTTCAGTGGAAAGCTAGTGAATTACACATTTACAGTTTCAACGAATTTTTAACGAAGTGTAGAGAAGATTGACTTGAGGCCAAGTGTACAAATATTACCCATTTGATGTGAAAAATACAATATTGAATTATTTTTTTTTAACTGGGAACACAATGCAGTGGGAGCAAACAGTGAATCTGTCTGCACCAAAATAGCAGAGTAGCCCCGGAAAGATTAGAAACAAAGTGCAACACACTACAGTTCCTTTGAAAAATAAAAATAAAAGGAAGCAGTCAATATAATTTCCTGAGACACTGCTCAAAGGATTGGAGGTTAAGACAAAGCTGGAGGAGAAGTGAAGAAATCAACAGAGGAAAAGGAAAAGAAGCAGAAGGGCAGGATGAGTTAACAATATTAAAAAAAAATTAGCAGGAACAAGAAAGGCTTTTAAAAACAAGTAACAGGAAAAAGTAGTAAAGACAGTAAGCAGATCTAGTAACAATACATACACCAAAGTAAATGTTGATTTTAAAATGGCTGAACTGTAGTGTTTTTTAAAAGTCAATGGACCACTAAGACAATGGACAATTAACACGTAATTAAGACCATGTCAATAATGCTGATGATAACTAACAGGTACAGGAATACCTTAGACAGTAAGATACATATCAATCAGTAGATCCAGAAAATACACATCTAGGGCAGTAATGAAATTAGACAGTTATGCTTAGAAAAGTCATCTCAAGAGTACAGGGGAAGAAGGCTTGGAAAAGAGCAAACACATTTACAATCCAGAATACAGCAATGGGTAAAGCAGAAGAGGTTTTAAATTTGCAGTACTGTTTTCTAAAAGATTAAAGGAACTAAATACAAACATGCTATAACAAAAAAAAAAAGAAAACAACGTTCAGGTTGCAAACTGTGTCACCTGGAAAGTCTGGAAACTGGGTTTTTTGGGTTCTCACAGTCAGATGCTGTTCTCCTTCTACACTGATACTTGTGCACTGAGGAGGAGGTTGGATGGGAAAAAAAGGGCAAAAACCTGCAACAGTATCTGATCAGGTAATTAAAGACTGTTACAAATACGTACACTACAGCAAATAAAGCTGGTACTGAAAACGCCAGTTCTAAATTTTTCCAAATTTGCAAGTCTTTCTTCACTCATAAGGTTATTCCTCTAAATATTGGGGTTTAGTGCATGCTCCTGTCTTCTTAGTATGTGTAACAAGTTCTTAAAACCACAGAATCATTTAGGTTGGAAAAGACTACTAAGATCATTGAGTTCAACCATAAACCTAACACTGTCAACTCCACCTCTAATCCATGTCCCTTTGTGCCCGATCTACACATCTTTTAAACACGCTCCAGGGATGGTGATTCCACCACTTCCCTGGGCAGCCTGATTCAATTCCTGACAACTCTTCCCACGAAAAAAAATTTCCTAATGTCCAATCTGCAACTTCCGTGGTGCAACTTGAGGCCATTTCTTCTCATCATCATTTCTTCTCACTTGTTACTTGGGAGACGAGACCAACACCCTCCATGCTACAACCCCCTTTCAGGTAACTGTAGACAGCGATAAGGCCTCTCCTCAGCCCCCTTTTCTCCAGGCTGAACAGCCCCAGTTCCCTCAGCTGCTCCTCCTAAAACTTGTGCTCCAGTCCTTCACCAGTTTCATTGTCTACCTCTGAACTCTCTCCAGCACCTCAATGTCTTTCTTACGATGAGGGGCCCAAAACTGAACACAGTATTCAAGGTGGGGTCTCATCAGTGCCAAGTACAGTGGCACAATCACTTCTCTAGTCCTGCTGGCCACACTATTTCTGATACAAACCAGGATGCTGTTGGCCTTTTTGGCCACCTGGGCACACTGCTGGTTCCTGTTCAGCCGGCTGTTGACCAAAACACTCAAGTCCTTTTCCACCAGGCAGCTTTCCAGCCACTCTTGCCTGAGCCTGTAGCACTGCCTGGGGTTGTTGTGACCCAAGTGCAGGACCTGNACACCTAGATGAGGTTACAGAGGAAGGTGTCCAGCTGGGCTTTGAATGTCTCCAGAGAAGGAGACTCCACAACCTCCCTGGGCAGCCTGTTCCAGTGTTCTGTCACCCTCACCATGAAAAAGTTTCTTCTCATATTTAAGTGGAACCTCCTGTGTTCCAGTTTGCACCCATTGCCCCTTGTCTTATCACTGGCTGTCACTGAGAAGAGCCTGGCTCCATCCTCGTGACACTCACCCTTTACATATTTATAAACATTAATGAGGTTACCCCTCAGTCTCCTCCAAGCTAAAGAGGTCATTGATAAAGAGGCTAAACAGAACTGGCCCTAATACTGAGCCCCAGGGAACACCACTGAAGACCAGCCACCAACTGGATTTAACTCCATTCACGACAACTCTTCAGGCCTGGCCACCCAGCCAGTTCTTTACTCAGTGAAGAGCATGTCTGCCCAAGCCATAAGCAGCCATCACCAAGCCATGAGCATTCACCACTGCCAGATTTAAACTCTGAAGCCTCAGCACATACTTTCAGCTTTTGTTTTTTTTTTTTTGATCCTTATCAAAGAATGTGTCTAATGGAGGTCATGAAATACACGTAAGAGCATTTGCTGCTTACAGTAGTAAGTCAGCAGCATCATGCAGTATTCCTTTAAAGGGCCTAAGGGAACTCACTGGTTAATTTTCTGAATTAGCACTGGTGTACACCATACCATTTATGGCTGCTTTAGAACGGAACACTACAAAAATGATAAGCATATTTTTTAAAAAAAGAGTACCATAAGAGAATTGGGGATTTATAAACTAGCATGCCTGTGCCATGGTAGTTAGCAACAAGTACAATAAGGAGTAGAATTAGTGGGCACATGGATAAATATGTCTGGATGGAAAGGAATCACAGTGCTGCTGTTAAGGGAGACCCTGTTTCTAAATGTACTGCTATCCCTGAAAGGATCAAGAAGCAGATAAATGTGGCCCTGTTGATACAGCCTACTTTCGTTTGGAAAAGGCTTTTGACAAAGACCTCCACCAAGGGTTTTAGGGCAAACCTAGCAGCCATGATCCTTGCAAAGATAAATAAGTATTTGCAAGTTCTGAAAGATAGGCTAGGAGAACACAGCCCAGAGTGACTTATATTGGAAAAAAAATAACAGTGACAGGCTTTAGACTGACCATTAATGATCAAAGGATTGGGATGCTGGGGGCTACAATGTATCCCTCAAAAGATAAGCTCACTACCCAGCAGCCATTAAAAAAAGGAAATAAAATGTTTATTAGAACTATCAGAAAAGGAATCAATACATTATTATAAATGATTATATATTATTATTATTATTATTATAAAGGAGGGGCTTTAGACAGAGGAACTTCTCCATGGAACAGGCAGTTGAACCATGGGCCACATCACATTGGAGATGCTGAAAATTTACATGTGTTTAAAGAGAAACTGAATAGACTGACAGAAGAGAAATTAATTGAACTGAAAATGCATTGAAATGAGGAGTATACCAAGCAAAAATTATCAAAGCATGTTCTCTCCATTCTCCCTCTTGTACCTGCCTTTGAGCACCAATAGAGGCAGGCTACTCTCCCAGAGAAACCTCTGGTCTAATCTGCTTCAACCATTATTTTACGCTATGCCAGCTAAGTTACAGGGTTAATTGTACTAGTCAACAGTGGCAGACGGCTCTCCCAGAGAAGAAAGACGGAGCACGGCTGGAACACAGCCAACTCACTTTCTCCGCTGTTCACTTCACTCATTTGTTGTGCCATTCAGGTGTTCCGAAGAGGCTGTTCCCACCTGCCAGTCCCCACCATGAAAGGTAATTTGTCAGCTTTTTGTGACCATAGTCCCTCTACCTTCACCCTCTCCCAGCATCAGTGTGGGTGGAGATTTGCTGAGGGGGGGCATGGGAGCTCTGTGTTCTGCTTTGTGGAAGGACTGCTGGGGACAGAGGACCGAGCTGGAGGCTGACCCAGTGGGCAGTCAGCACATCCATGTGCAGGCAGTGAAGGAGGGGTGATGCAAGAATGATAATCCAACACTTCTTTCTTGCTGTCAGCTGTGAGAAGTTCTTTTTTGGAAATATGCACGTTACTTAAAGATTTGCAAAGCCAAATAATATTAGGTTAAAACAAAGATAAAACAGAAGAGAGTTACTGGAACACAACAAATGTTTTAAGAAAACTGAAAACATCACTTGGCAAGGTGGGTAAATACAGGTAAAATAAGGCAACAAAACATTGCTTGCTTTGTTTTACCTGTATTGAATAAAAACTATCTCAGAGAAAATACACTTCTTAATATAAAATGACTTATTTCAATTCACTAGGAGTTTTATGTAGACAGGCTGTGAGATACACTGAAGTAATTCACACTTCATTAAAAACAGTTTGATAGACAATACAGTTCTAGCTGCAATGTTTGTATTTTCATGTGTACTTTTAGACACTTAAAAATACATATACAAAATTTTTCTCCTGTTACTACGTTTTGTTTGATTTCTAACATGTCCTTGAAAAAAATGGTCACCTATTTTTTGCACAGAATATGTTTACTATTTTTTCCTCCACTGGCACGTTTATTATCTGCTATATTCACTATGCTTGTAATTAGTCCTTTCTAAGAAGGAAAGCTAAGAGCTAGCCTGAAGAAAAGGCCGTGGCTAAAGAACTAAGCTGTACTCCATCCTTCAGAGCCAAATGCAACAGAATTATACCTCAGCAGTCAGAGAAACAGGAGTAGCTCTGCAGCATGACTGATTTTCTCTTAATCCCAAGAAAACCCCTCTCTGGATAATGTCACAGACTCTGTTAAGGTGTTGGATTGGATGTTGGACTTTTTGGTCAGATAATGGGGTTTTGGTCAGACAACACAGCTTTGAAAGAACTGAAAAAGCCCACAAAAATACTGAAACATTTAAGAACAGCCTTGAAATAGAATTTTCACTTATTTTTTGCTTCCTAAGAAAAGTCCCCCAGTTCTAACTCATTCTGCTGGTTTTTCTGGGAATAAGGAAAGGGTCAGGTGGTTGATGAAGACTGAGGAAGTCAGCTATGAAAACAAAGTCTCGCTCTTCACAAGAATGACAATCCATGCAAATGTCATATCAAAAACCTAAAAATAATCTGACGATCATTTCTTTGTCTGCGTTATTTCCACAAGGTACTGTAACAAGAGAGCTATTCAACTCTACAATAACTTCTTGTTTTGTCTCTCTGATATTTTCTTGTCAGAGGTTTTGGGTCAGAGTAAACTCTTGAGAAATGACTCGACATTCCCTTTGAAACTAATTAGACTAAGCAGCAGGTACCCACTCCAAAGTCCAAACAGGAGAATATAGAAAGCACAGGGAATTCACTGCACCTGGGGTTAATGAACTCATTGTGTCATTTTTGCAGAGATGAAGAAAGGAGACCAAATATATTTAGATTTATATGGTGGGGATTTTGCTTTCAGTTTTGAGTGTTGGTAGCACTTTCAGCACAAAATGTGATGTTGAATAAGGACTCTAGGCTATTTTGCAATGTTGGAAGAGTAACTGCAAGTAAATCAGTAAGCTTAATTTTAAAAACTCTGCAGCTCACATTAAATTTTAATTAGTTTAAAAAGGAAATGCATGTTGCATTTGCAAGATATTTACTTGCCTTAAGTAGCAAAAGAAAATATTCTTTATTTTTCCTTTTTTTTTTCCCCTGAATTATTAATACAGTAACAATTTATTCTGATATCTTAATTCTGTAGTTAATGAGGTGGTTGCTTACACAAGAGCAAAGAAGCACCAAGTAAATTTTGACCACTAACAAACTCAGAAATGAGAGAGACAAGGAAACTGAGGAAAACCAGAGTCAGTCCTAACAGTATAAAGAGACACCACAGTAATAGAACAACAATATAAATGTATTTGTTTTAATTTGTGAAAGAAACTGGTTTTGTTGTAGAAACACTGTAACAGGGAAAACTGTGTTTAAAAACATGTACTTCTGCAGGTTTATTTTGCAAGAAAAAAACAGGGAAGACCTTGCAATTTCTGTTAGCAGCTCTGTGCAAACAAAAAGTTGGGTTTGTACGCTTGCAGGGAAAGGACTTCGTCCAGCTCTAGCACTCTGGTAACATTGATTACTACTGCAGATTGAATCCATGAGCAAGCAAGCCCTTAAGATTGTAAAGAACATCCAGAATTCAGCATCGCAGACTCTACACCCCAACTTCTTAGCTGCAAAAGCAGCACATCAAATGGTAGAGCTGTAGTGACATCTAACCACACGAATATTAAAAAAAAAACTTAGACAGCATTTAATAAATTACACAAGCAAATTGGAATCTAAGTCAGAGAGCAGAATTTCAAACAGATGAAGTAGGACATTTCTTAACAGACACTAATATGTAAGTTTAAGTTACATTCTGGATAAATAACTAGCTACTAACTACGCTGTGAGAATATTTTATCAGGGGTCATAATTCATGGATTACTTCCATTAAAAAGGAAGACAACATAAATGACTTGGAGGAGAGCAGGGCAGTCATAACAGAGTAAATTATTTTATTTTTCTAAACAACATCAGAGCAGGAAGGTGCTCAAGACTGTTCAAAAAATCAACAGTAAGCACTTCCAGCAGTAAGAGTCATCGCAGAACAGTGAGATGGGCAAAGACGACTTTAATATGTGACAATCATGTTGTCAAAATATTTAACTGGTCCAGTTATGTCATCAAGAAGCTGAGTTTATTAACCCTCATACTACCACACTCTTGTATCTTGACATATGGGTTATTTCTGTGTTAAAACAGATTGAACGAGGACTGCACTCTGCCTCTCAGTATCGCCCACCATACTACTCTTCCAGAAACAAGACTTTAAATTACCTGTTTCATCTTGGAAAAAAACATTCCTATCCTTTACTGAAACACTCTTCTATCATATAACTACATTTCATTAAAATCTGACATACAGTTAAAGATCTTTGTGCCAAAATTCTGCATTAAATAACCTTTCAGATAAACTGTCAGAGAAAGCTCTTTGTCCCTCTCCCTTCCCCCCACCTATTACAAGAGAGATCTAATAGCGAATTATTACATTCTTTACTCATTAGGGAAATTAACTGTTTGCAGAACCAAGCCCAGTATATTACAGCATGATTTCATCTTGCTAAGGAGTTTACAAGTCTTTACACAAGTAAGAAAAAACATGTATAAATAAAAAAAATATAGCACTTAAGAGGTGGGGCATAGAGTCTGCAATGCTAAATTCTGGATGCTCTTTACAATCTTAAGGACTTGCTTGCTCACAGGTTCAATCTGCAGTGGGAATTAATGTTACCAGAAGCGCTAGAACTAGACAAAGTCCTTTCCCTGCAAGCATACAAACCCACTTTGTTTGCACAGAGCTGCTAACAGAAATTGCAAGGTCTTCCCTGTATTTTCTTGCAAAAAACCCCAACCCTAAAACAATTCCCCAAACCCCCTGTCCTTCCTTTTTCATTCCTGCCACCCTGGCAAGAAACCCTCACCTCTCTTTCAGAGAAATGAGCATGCCTTGTTACATGCTGCTCTGTAACTATAGGAGCAAATCAATAGCAGCTGAATGCCATCTGCTTCGGGCAGCAGAACAGCACCAAAAGTGTGAGCAATGCATCTTCCCTTATTGAAAGGTTATTTTATGCAAGTAAACAATTCATCGTCTTCTTGCACGCTTGATGCTCATTTACCACTTTTGATCAATAAAATATGCAAAACAACAAAAAAATTGAATCCTAAGAGTAGTTCTGATGCCAGTGTGATAGTTAATCAATATCAGGTCTCTGTTCAGTAAGGCAGGCAGTAGGGTAACTCCTTTATTGTATGAACCCAGGAAGAAGTGTGGAAATGTGTCTTGTTGCCTCTAAAACACAGCAAGAGAGTGAGAAACACAACTCTTATCCTGCAAATTAAAAAACAAACAAAAAAAAGGAGAATGAAACAGGAAGCACTACCTTAATCCTATTTTTTCCCCCTCACCATGCAAAGGATACTTAATGTCAGCTTGCCTGATCGTTTGTTACAAGCAATCTGCTGTTAGGCTGTTGGTAGAGCTATACTATCATTAACACAGATATTTGGTTAAATCGTAGCCATTAGAAGACATATTTTGGACAGCAACCCACTCTGTTTCTCTCTAAAGCTGCTCTACCTTATTAAGTCTTGGTTTTCAATGTATTTATGTTTCAGGTGAACTCAGTTTTTCTGTTAAAAACAAACTGCTATGGGAATTTCTTTCGCACAGTGTTTCTTTTAGTCAGACCACAAACTGCCTTATTACATTAAGCCTCCTGACAATTGATTCAAGTAGAATACTTCTCTCCCAACAAAGAAAACGACATCATTTTTACAGATATTGCAGAACAAAACTTCCAATTTAAACAGTTTCCTAAAATAACACAAAATACTTGAAATAATTGTTGCTACTCACAAAGGCTCTCTACTCTAGTGAGCCATATATCCTAATATTAAAAAAACCAAACCAAAACCAAACCAAAATTACTCTCATTTAAACAGCAATTTTCCAGATTGTATCACAAAGATAAAGCCACAAATTCAGTTGCACCCTCTGTGTTCTGATCTGCACTTAATACTGCATCTTCTTCATTGTTCTTTCCTGCATGTACCTAGAAATGCAATTAATCAGGTACGTGGCCTTTACTTACTTTTTGGTTATTTGAACTGAAACAAAGCTTGATACACTTCTGTGAAAGAATATATTATGCATGGCTTCCATTTAAGAGACCTACTGGGTGCAAGACTTAAAAAAAACAACCAACCAACCAAAATACCAGCTGATTTTCTCTATATTTGCAATGCAAAGACACTTCCCAATGTACTGGTAACGAACTTCCAGAAAGATCTATTAAAATGAAAACAAGCAATACTGATATACTGAATAAAAAATAATTTCACTATCAGATTAGAACCAAACACTAACTTGCAGTCAAGCAGCAGCACTAATACAATACAGAGACAGAAAATCTCTTGCTCATTGTCCAATTCTCATAATTCTTCCAAAAACAAGACAACCGGAAGAGCATATCTATAAATCAACTTGTACAGAATTTTTGAGGTAATTGCTGGTAATTAATAAAGCACACATTTGCACATATGAAAAAAGTCCTTCTGACCAACTGATGAAACTTATTAAATACAAGATAGGTTTGGGGCTTATTTAAATCTGTGAATTAGAGGCAGATTTGTAAGCAACAGTTCAAGATTTTTCTTTTATAACCTTGTAACACCCCAAATATTTGTAGTTATAACAGGCAGCTGCCTCTTCTAAACAACGAAGCTTGGATCAAGCTCCTTCTGCATGCCTTCTTCAAAAATGCTTATGAGTTTAAATGAACTCCAATATACGGTTTGATCAGATTTATGGAAGCCAAAACCATTTTGATCAAATTAGTAACACAGAACATAGTAGTGAAAGTGCAGTAGCTTTGAGTCAATGACCCAACTAGTAGCAAGGGTATAATTTAAAGTCAGAAATTTCCAGTGCATGCACCGTTAGCCACAGTGAACCTGTTACTGCTCTAAAGGGAATTGTTTGCCTCTTATTAGATTTTCTACAGCACAGCCATAAGTGATAAATGTACTGCTGTACTCACTGTCAAGTTAATCAATGCTGCCAAAGTTTTGTTGACCTAACAGTAATCCATAAAGTGAGCGGCATTTTCTCTATCCCTATGACATCTCAGTCCTCAATGGGGATACAAATCTTACAGCAGCAGCTTAAAAAAATGAGAAAAACAAAGCAAAGCAAACTGGGAGGAAAAAAAAAATATTTTCAAAATTCTGTCTTTAAATTAGCAGACTGTGAGAATTCCTTGCCTCTCTGACAAATTGCTTAAAAATGAAGGCCACACAATGTTTTCAGTTTGATGGTTAGAATACTAGCAAAAGGGCACAGAGAATAAAGCCTTGCCTGCTAAAAAGAAAGAAAAAAACAGCTTAAGGAGTCTTCCAAGGAAACAGTTGTGAACACAATTTACTTGTGACTACAGATTAGTGTACTAGTTCAAACACAGCACAGTGCAGCAATTCTGAAGACAGTAATGTGGAAACAACAATAAAAAATGACCACCAATAACACTTGTCTATTGCTATGCCTGGCTGTGATTCACAGTCCATGAGAGGCATCACCACTGCAAAAGAAGAAAAAGTCAGGAAACAATAACTGGTAGAATGAGCTTCTCTATAAACAAACTGCTGCCATGTTCTCACAAGCAATTATAGACATATGAAATATGAATTGCCATTGATTTTTCTTCTAGAGGTCACTCTGCTCCATGTTTTACACACTCTAGGCATTTATTTGGGTGGCAAACTGACAAGTTTTTACAGAATTAACGGAGCAATGCAATCCTTGCTCAATTGCAGGTACTTCATTATGGTTCTGCTCCTTGACACTTGTCCCTCCCAAAACTCTCTAGCAAGGGAGTCCTTGATAAAGGTGAGGAACAACGCAATTACTTGTGAAAAGAGACCATCCCAACTTGGTCAGCGAATGCTTATTTACTTCTTCTGTGCTGATGGCAGGCAAGCAGCATCAGTTGGCGGGATACATTTATCACAGCATAACAGTTCTGCAGATAATGTTCTGATTTGGCTAAAACTCTCCACATTCTTCTTATTAAAAGAGGGATGACTTCTCCAGAAATGAGAAACAAGGTTGCAAGTTAGCTACCTAGCAAAAGTAACATAGCTATATGGATTTCTGTTAAAAACAGGGAAAACAAAACAAAAAAAAACAACTAAAAAAACCCCAAACAAACAAACCCAACAAATTGAGAAAAGGGGGAAAGTTGGATAGTGACATATGAAATTGAAAGAATCTGCTATAGATATAAAAATGATAAACTGCTGGTTGAGATAACATATAGATATAAAAATGATAATGTTGGTTATAACTGGTAAATATACTACAGAGAAAATAATTTAGATGTCTCCATCCACACATTAACAAGCCTAGCTTTTCTACCTGTCCCATATCTCAGCATCAGTCAATGGTGGACGTCCCTCTGAACTCCTTGGTGAATATCACCACTTTCTAAAATTGGGCAAAAATAATCAATCAAACTAGAGCAATTGGGATTTTGTTGTTGTTGTTTTGGTTTTGTTTTGTTGTTGGCCACATTTAGGTTTTTTCAAAATGCCAAGCCTGGCTGCTAGACCTCTTTGATGAAATACTGTCTGTACTTTTACATTAATAATACTGTTCTTGAGTATCTACATTAGATCACAGTTATCAACAGCCTCCTGCACCATTAGAGTACAAATTCATCACAAATGCTGCTAACCTTTATTTCCAATACTACAAAAAGACCCCTGTATCCTATGGTAATGCACTCTTGCAGTACATGTCTTCATCATCCTGGCATTTAAAACTAGGTAACTAATTCAGGTTGCATGATTAAACTTGCCTGAATTTAATTATAAAAAAAATCACCTGTAAAGCAAGTAAACACTATTGCATGGCATATAAATACAATGTCATTACAAAAGAGCAAACTGCTCCCTAATTCTGAAGTCACACAACTGCTGCTGTTCAAAACTATTAGCATGTATCACTGCATGACCTTGTCTGAGTCCAAATACACAGAGAAACATCTGATGGGATAATGTAGAGACAGCTGCTTAAATGCCAGTGGCTGCAAGAGCGTTGATTGTGAATCCTGTGCACGGTCTTCGCTCCTCTGTAACCTCTCGTTGCTTTATGAATGCTTTTGAAATGCTACATTAGGCATCTTCTCCACTGAATCAGGTGTGAGAGCTGGATCCCATGCTGAAAAGCGCACTTGTAGATCTGGATGTCCTGTCATCTGGAGAAACTGGGGGAGGTTTCACATGCCTAACTTCCTTATAATTTCCTGGGGACACCCTGAACATTTTCCAGAAGCTAGGAAGTTGCTCAGAAAACCACAGTTATTCAGAATACAACTGTTATCTCCTAGAGACTTGCCAGGAAAGACATAACAAAAAATACAGTAAACGACTTGTGTTGCAAGTGCTATGTCTGTTATCATCAGTTCATGAGCTGATATGATACCATACTATCAGTTATTAATACCACATTTGCCTACTGATGATGGTATTCTGGAAATAAAAAATAAGACGCTCAAAAAATGGAGGATCAACTCCCCCAGTCAGATACACATAACTGGAATGACATTTTCTCAGAACATTTTATTGGGAAAGTTATCACTGACCTTTTCATTTTCCTAGAATAGACATACCCAGTGGGTTGCAACAGCATAAGAAATAAGATTTTTATCCAACCATTTTAAAACTGTAATTCTACAAAAGCAGACTCCAGCCGCATCGCTGCTGTAAAGGCCAAGGATGTACCATGCAAACTGCAATTCTAAGAGAGCAGTTTTAAAAGCTGTGGCAGCTGGTGTATTTGTGCTGTCAGTTCACGTGAATGACACCAACACACAAAGCAGTGACACAACTTACCCAGCCAAGGTAGTTCTATAAGTGACTTAGAAATTCATCTGTTTAGTGTGTAATGGACTACCTGTATCCTCTCCTGCCTTCTTCTGGATGGAGCCCAGTACTACAAAGCCTCATATACACAACAAATAACAACAACTGAAGCAACACGCTATACTTTCTTTGAATATACTAATACTCAAAGCCTACAAACTTATTTCAAATATCTCAGGTGACAGAGAGGGTTTCTCCTCATGTTGATGCACTCACTCTCAAAAGGTGAGCGGCTGGCACTTAAGGGGAGCATCCAGGTGGTTCTCCAATGGCTTGTCATTAAGGGAAATATCCAGAGGACTCATGTGCAGAATGACGCTTACACCATGTGCGTCAATACCATTTGGGATACACAGATAGGTGGAAGGAAGGAACACCCATCGAAAAAGTTGCTGGTTATTAACATAAGGCAACCATACTTAGAGATTACTATGTCTACTGGACAGTAACAAACACAAATGCTGTAGTATAAACAGGGCTTTCTTGAGCTTTAGATGCAATTGGAATAAATCCTGTCATTGGCTCTGAATTGTAGTATCTGGATTTTCCCATGTCTGTTATTTCCCGCAGAGTGTTGAAGGAGAAATGTACATAGCAAAGGTGTTAAATACAATTTGACATTCCTGTAACAAAGGTCTTGAAAAGAAACAGCTTTTAATGCTTTTGTTGCAAGGAGAAACAAACCAGACTAATTTCTGTATCACAGATAAAATTTTCCTTCGTGCTTACTGGTTACTCTCAACTCTATTTTGTTGCATCAATACTTCTTATTGCTTTATGTAAAATTTGCATTCATTGATAACATTGGTTTACTCTTGACTGTTATACCGAGCTTTGAACTAATTGCTCTCAATTAATCTGTTCCACTCTTTGATAGCTTATTTATCAGATTGGGAAAGATAGATTTAATGGTGCTTGCTGGAAACAAGTTCTTTAATTGGAAATACCAGAGTGTTTAGCTCACTTCGTGCTCTAGCAATTAAGGACAATTTGGAAATGTGTTTTTCCCCTTACTATTGTCTTCTTGATTAGATTTCCAAGAAGCAGACAAAACAAATGACGATACCACCTAGCAATATTGGTTCAAATAAAAGCCAAGCAGCCAAATTACTTACTATGAGAAATGTGAACCATCCCCATCAATTCCAATGCTGTGTTACATTCATTTTGTTGTATCTTTGCTTCCCAAGTAGGTAAATGGCAAAATTTCTTTCAAAATGCATAGCTCTATGCTTGCCTCTATACAATTATCCCTTTCCACAAATAAGCCAAATCAACAGAAGAAATTATTTTTCTTGATTAAGCTCCCACATTTCTCTTGGGATGAAACAAAGCAAACAATTAATCTTTCCTTATTTGTTCTCAGAAGAACCTGCATCCCTTAAATGTACGATAACCAGGGTACCTGTGGCAGGCAGTCGGCAGCAATTAGGCTTGTGCTGAAAATGAATGGAGTAGAGTCAGAATGCCTAATCTGCTGAGAGTTTCTACTGGAGGGCAAGGTTAGACCAGGAAAATTCCCTTGCTGTGGAAATACTGTTAAAAATTACCACTTGACTTCAGCATAATTAACAAGGTTTGGGAATTTATATGAACTGAGTAATTGAAAAGAATTAGCAAGAGATATATACATTAATCTTAACCAGTTACAATGTGCCTAATGAAATTAAAGGTTCTACTTCTACTTCATGCTTTGTTTCTGCAAACTCTTTTTCATCTACAGAAGAAAATATTAAAGACAATGATAGTCATGAGAAATTAAAAAGATGAAACTGCATCACAAAACTCAATTTTTATATCAATATTTCTTGAAGATTTGCTATTCTATAATTCATAGTATTTATCACAACAAGAAACCAAATAAAAGTTTCTTATTTTAATGTTCATGTTTTAAAAGTCAACAAGAAAAATTCATATCAGAATTCCAAATTTAGACATCATTCAGTAATGTGTATTTGTAAATGTGCATGCATTTAAATTCAAGTCTGTCTGAGTCAAGGCATTCTACAATCAACAGCTGCAGTAAAATGAGGGATTTTATACTTAACTAAATCCTTATTATATTCTGATTAGAGACAATAAGCAGGTGAAAAGAAAAATAAAGGCAAGCAATGCTGAGGTGTGTGGAGATGGACAACGTTAGAAGAAGGCAACACACATTTGCTGTTCTCCTACGCTACCCATGAGCGCAGGACCTTCTCCCTTTATCTCACTCTGAAATCCTTCAACATATCCTTCAGAAAGGAGACATGCAAGATTGCACAAAAGCCAAGAAAAGGGAACATACACACACACACACACACACAAGGGAATTTTATGTAATGGAGGAGTCCAATTTACTGCAGGACCAAAGGAGAAGGCTCACTGACCGCCTTCCCACAACCTATCTGACAAAGACTAGTCATTTCCTCCTCTGCTCACTTCTCTTAGCTACTCAAGCACTAGCTTCTACTTCTTGCTTAAGCAGCCCTTCTTGCAAAGAATTTGTCTGTTCATGCGCTCTTTCCTTGCAATATCTCTAAACCAGAAGGTCAAGAATTACTACATATTTAAGTCAGTACGTTTGTGGTAAAACCCTTTGATTAGTTCCACAGGTGTGGTTTTTGTCTTTTTTTTTCCCCTTTAGAATGGTCTACACTAACGGATACAAACAATGTCAGATGAAATCATTAAAGTTATTATGGCACACTTCAAAGTGAAGAATTGTCAGAGTAAGTTCATCAAACTTTGTTTAAGCTTCCTTATGTGTAGAGATATATTCAATGTTGCTTACATGATCCAAATACTGCTTCTTCCTCCCAGAATCAGTTCTTCATCCAAAGTACAGAATGGATTGTATTCAGTTATTCAGCATATATTCAATATTTCCTTTACTTTTACTTAAAAATGTGACCCATGTCTTATGTGCAAACTCAAATTCTGCTATAAAGACTGAATTATTCACTTCTTCATGAACTGTCTTCCCCAGCCCTAATATGCAATTTATAAATGTGCAAGAATATTAATGATTGGTCTTCAGTTACACAAAGAATGTAGACAAAAGAATACTATCAGACTGCATAAAGGTCATGATTTGGCAGACTTTGGTCTAAACTACATGCTAATTTAATGCTGTACACTACTAAACAACCATAACAGAACATAGTATGTTGCACTACACAGGCGATAATAAAATACTCTTTCACTAGAATAAGTTTTTCCTTCATTGACAATTCATTAAGTAACTTTACAGATAATTTTGAAGAAGTCCTTAAGACTTAACTTGCCTTGAAAGTCCAATTTCGAAAAGCAATAGTCATTTGTAGACACACACACAAAAGAATTAGCTTATGTAAAACAACACAGAGTAGGAAATGAAAACGTGTTTAAAATGCTGTAGGTTGATTAAAAAGATCAAAGAAACTGAGTCCTTCTACTGTACTTCAGGTGGTGATATTAAAGACTCTTCGCAAGAATTACAGCTTCCTCCTTCTTTCCTTGCTTCTGCATAATGGAAAAAAACAGGTTGATCTTCCCCTTCTCTCCCCCAAAGAAGGTCACACAAAATAAATATTTGTTAAGGGAAAAGAAAATTTAATGCCTGTATGTCAAATGAGGAGTTGCCTACAAGATAAGGAAGGTGACTACTTTTTCTTCCACCATGGCTAAACGAAATAAGTATGTCACACTTTGTGTTGCTCTAGAAGGGATCATGGCTATTAGAATAACTGGCCATCAGCAGACTACAGTGACTATAGCAGTGCACCAGCCCTTGAGTTTTAATATCCCTAGTTCTGCTTTAATAGGCTGTGACATCTTAGGCAAAGAACTTAATTTCTTTCTCCTACCTCTTAAAATATCTTATTGTTATTCTGAGCATATGCTGGTCATAACAGAGACCATTTCTCACTGTATATAAATGCATAATTAATAACATTTGATGTTCATTTTAACTTGGGTGAAAGTATGTGATACAATAGCATTATGATATACATTATAATGGATGGTTTTAAAACCGTAGTGACTTCTAATGTAAATTCTGCTTTTAACTGAGTAAAATTTATTTCAACCAGTTTTAACACATAAGAGGGAAATGAGAGAGAATTTCATACAGTACAATTCTATACAGCAAAATCGAAGAGATTACTGAAGATGAAGAAAAAATACGAAGCATAAACCACAATTTAGCACCATTTGAAAAGCAAAAAATATAACTCTTAAAACATAAACTGGGTAGCATACTTGAAAAATGCTTGGAATATTTCTGCAGGAAATACTTCTGCAAACGGACAGTCTTAATAAATGCCTCTCCTTTAAATTATCTACAGAATTATTTTGCTTTCCCATTTTCTTTTGCTTTCCACCTCCTCTTAACAAATATGCAATCCTGAATGTGTCAACCACACTTCTTTAAAATCCACAGCCATCTAAAAACAGCTATGTATCTGTACCACCAAAGAAACACGTATGCACAACAGAATCTTAAAAGAGCTGGTTGCAGCAATGATGGATTTAAGTTATTAACCGATCAAAAAAAGATGGATGGTGGTCTGCTTTTCTTAATCTACATCATCATCTAGATCTATTTAAAGATATGTGGTACACTAACAAACTTAGTTAAGGTTTCGATAAAATCAGTAGAATAATCTGCCTTGTTACATTGAGACTGTATCGATCAATAAAATCACTTGTACTAGGAAAGTACTGTTAAGTACTGACAATCCCAGCCATTAATATTATTTAACTCTCTGCTCACAATCTTTAATGAGGACAAAGAACATTTTGTCTTTTTATACTTATCATACCATTGCTTTTAGAGCTCCTTACAGGTACAGTTTACCCTTGACTACTGCAAACTAAGTGGAGTTAAGAGAAGGAAGACACTGAATGATTTTGGATAATAGAGAGAATTTTCCATGTGATTAATACGTGTGGTGATTCAACAGACTTTCCAGCAAAACATCAGTTAAATCTTATTTTGCTGAATCCAACTTTTGCTTGCAACTTTCTAATGCTAGACTCATTCCTCCCAATGTATTCACCTGCATTTAAAACAAAACTGGTTTCCAGAAACACCAATCAGGAAGATAAGCATCTGTTCTGGACTTGATGGGATTTTTTTTTTCCTGCAAATAAGCCAATTTGGTCTTAAATTAGTTAGAAATAGATCCTAACAGCAAGTTTGTACATAGGAAAAAGGGAAGGATCGCCTCTGCAGAAATCTTTGTGGTGGTTAATGAATGACACAAGGAAATAAAAATGAATTCTGTCCAGCTCCTGCTCTCCGATATAGGGAATGGTCAAACAGAAGCCCAGTGGGAAAAAAAGCACAGGTCAGCCATGCACAGAATGCAGCGAAGAAGAACAAAAAACAGGCCAAAATTTTGCACAGAAGTTTTATAGCTTAGAATTTCTTCCTCCTAGTTTTGCTTTTACATTTACAGCCAGTTACTTCCCATATATGAAGTACTTGGTCTTGAAAGGTGTTAGCATTTACAAGAGGCTTTGCACAGTGGTATCTGACCTGCATATCTCTTCATTACATCGATATGATTCACCATGTCTTCTCAATCATATGATTCAATATTCTTTCTTTAAGAATAGCGTTTGTGACACATACAGGGCTCAGTTCACGAAAACACATTAATGTTTAATCAAATCTAATAACAAGCTGAAACACAAGAATGTGTTTAACTACTTTAATGACTATATAAGAAAGGCCATAATGGTTCAGTCCAAAGTCCCTTTAGTGTTGCATCCTATCTCCCAAAATGGCTATATGGATACCAAGGAAGACTATAAATGAGCAAGACTAGCATATGAGACCTTTTCCTTCAATACTCCAGCAGCCTTGAAAGTTATTTCCAGCTTGAGGACCTTCTATGCTCGACATAAACTGCTCTTCCATGAACCTTTCCAGTCCTTCCTTTAACCAATTTTAAATTTTGCATTCCCAACACCCTTTGGCAAAGACACAGAGCTACACAGGAATAACTAAATGCTTGATACAGAATTCATTTCTGAGAATTTAAGGAAGAACAATTGTAAAGAATATTAACATTGACAGAGTGGATGAATGTGAACTGCACAGAAATAAAATTCGAATAGTGGAATGATCATAGAATATTTTTAAGATCATTTTGCCATTACATTTTCAGAACTAAATAGTAACAAACTTGATTTATTTTTATAGGGCAAAAGCAAACTAATGTCTCATAAAAGTGCACATATCACATGCAGAGATCTCAATATTTCTAAACAACTCTGACTGCACTGGTTCAAGAACCTCTAGAGACATTACATCTTTTTTCTTCTTTAATATTGATAATGGAATGCCAAGAACTCTCTGGCTTAGAAATCACTTACTGATTGCTTCTGATCCTAGAGAACTATGTCAGCTTCAAGCAGCCCACAAACCAAGACCTCCCTGTCTTTATACGAAATCCTAGCTTTCGTTCTGCTGAGCAGAGCTCAGGCTGACTTTTATGTACTATTAATACCATGGGACATTTTCTTCTCCACTTCAAAAACAGAAAAGAGTGGAAAATCCAGGGCATCAGCAAGGATTTGTTTTCCCCCCTTTCTGATCCTACTCCAGCCAAGATGGCTCTGAAGCAGTATTTCAGCTACAGTTACGGAGGAGGACTACACGGTTACTGAAAGGCAAAGCTCTAGACAATGCACCATTTGAAGTACCTGCAGACTGGCATCAGGAGTCTAGATGGCTTTTCTTAGAGCAGAGACGTCTCCAGTCTTCTTGAGGGCAGACAAGGTTATAAATGACTGAGTTTGCATTCCTCCTTGTTACAACAGCAAGAGGCCAACAGAAATTGAATCACTTAGGCAGTGAAGAACTAACAAAACTTCGAACTCCGTGATGGAAAACTCTTTCTCTTCACAATTGGAGAAAAAACCCTGAGAAATCAAATTATCTCACTCCTTAGAACGATACAAAAAGGGGCAATGACTGACACTCAAAGAAAACAGAAGACTTTTATCCTCAGTTGCAATACAAAACACTGTACTAGCTCTGGAACGCTCTGCAACAGTTTCCCAACCAACAAAAAGATCCCTTCTGTATTTTAATTCTCTTAACTGAATCTAAAACTTTCATGAAACAACAGCACACAACTACGTCAACTTAAGATAGTCCAAAAGCTTTAGAATTGATGACTAAAATCAGAGGTTTGTTGCTTTTGTTGTTTTTGTGTGTGTGGTTTTTTGTTTGTTTGTTTCTCCTGGGGCTAGGGAAGGATATTTTATCTTTCCATCCAGATTTATTGATTTGTTCATACCCATTGTCCAGTCAGAAAAGGCTATTTATTTATTTAAACTTTACCACAAGGAATTTAGTATCAACACTTATGGAAGTCAAAGAAAATCATCACGGCTTGAGAAGAAATGACACCTTGGGCCAAATTTTCTCTAAGACAGTTTTCGTTCTGCAGTCACTAACTACAGAAAGCTCATTACTCTTCATTTTTTTCACTGTTGCTTTTCAACTGTTCCCCCAAAAAGAGTAAAAAACTGCAATATAATAATGGGTGATTTTCTCCTTTATATTTCTGATCAACTTACTCATAAAGCAACTACTTACTATTCATCACTCCATCCACTGTTTTCCTAAATCCACTCTGCTGGAAACTAACACAGCTAAAGGGTATAGGATTGGATTTTGCTTTCTTAAGAGCAAAATCATAATAGATACGGTTTTATTTATCTTTTTCAGGAAGGACTGTTAGTTAAAATATTATTAAAGATAATTACATTTCAAGAATACTGAAATATAGGTCAAAGTGCTTCTCAGAACTCCAGATTATTTCCTTAAATGGAAAACAAATCTCTAGTCCAGTTTCATAAACCCCATAATTCATTTTGAAGATTTGGATTCCTGAAACTGCTGGAATGTTGAAGTTCATCAAGTCTTCAAGTCTCACAGCCAAGCAGCACTTTAACCAATCTTATCTCCAGGAATCAGGACTGCTCTCTTTGTAAAAAGTTCAAGAGTAAATAAGAGGCAAGTATGTTTTCTTGACCCCAGCCAAGAGAGAAATATTAGCTCTACATATTAAGTCTGGTTAGAGACATATGTACATACAGATCCTACATACACACAGAGCAGTTCAGAAGGTTTACAGCCCTCTGTTTTATATTAGAGTCTTGCCAGTCACAAGAAGAATTTCTTCAGGTCACCCAGACCACAAGAAATGAGTTAGTAACATTTAGCTCATCAAAAATAGGGGCCTCCTCCAAAATCTCTCTCCATAACCAAATAATTTTAGTAAAGACTAGCAGCAGCTACACAGTCTCATGGTGAGGTGTGGGTGCCACTTCACAGTGAACTCCTTTTAGGATGCCTGTTATATTGTTGGAGTGATGATGTCAGCAAATAATGAGATTTCCTCTGCCCAAGGGGGTTGGAAAATATCTATTCCATTGAACTTTAAAAGGCAGACCCGTCAAAGGGCTTGTCTCTGGGGCAGAGAGACTGGATGGCAATAACATCCAGTGTCAGCTCACTGGGACACAGATATGACCTAACTCCAAATCAGTAGAGAGCAGGTGGCTAGATGAAATTTTCCCTCACTACCAGTTCACTGGAAATAAACCCCATAAAAACTGCTCCTCCAAGAGGACATAACATAAAATCTATTTGTAACAAATACTGATTGGATTGATGACACAGTTGCAGCTGCTTCAATAACCAATTAGATAAGGTCCTTCAGTCCTGCCCTTAGGAATTCCAACAATGTTTTCAATGTCTAAAATAAAACCTCAACTACCTCTTCAGTCGGTCCATTACACAAAATGACTCACTGAACTCATACACAACAATAATCGTGCAAAAGGCAGCATTTCAAGTGATCTGTATTTCGTTCAAACACACTTCCAAAGCAGACCACATTTCTGTGATAAACATCAGTCTGAGATTATATAGTAGATTTAAAAAAACAACAACAACAAAAACCCAAAACCCAAACAACCACCACCCAGAAGCTACAACGCTGATTAACAGTCTGCCCTATCATCTTCCACACTTACCTTTACCTTGTGGTTCATTTAAGCAAACATATTTCTTCAGGCTCATAAACAGACTAACAGGAGCCATACACTTTCAATGCAGGTCCATCTGGCTCTCAAATTAGAGGCTCCCTACACAACCAGCTACCTCAAATCTGTATTTTTTACCCTTTTTCAACACCAAACTCCTCAGGAAGCATGTCATAAGAAGACATTTTGTAACCATAAACAAATCATAGCTAACTTCAAATCTTGGTGCAATCTAAAACTACTGAGAGATTTTTGTCAGTTATAGTGTAATCCAACGATTTACTATAGAAATTTTAAATCAAACCCACCCGGATTACCATCTCTGCTGTATTATAAGATACAATTTCAGATATACAGGTAAGTAACTATTCAGTCACAATTTATATCACACACTCATTGATTTATGTTAACTCTCAGCTGGTAGCCACCACAAAGTAATTAGAACAGGTTTAGTCCTCTTCCACCATCAGTAACAGGTATTTTCTTATTCAGCGAAGACTGAACTAACTCAAGTTCTGCATTAAGATCACACACAGGGACAGTTACCACTGATCAGCAGAGGAGCAATAGCTTGTTGCTTCGTACTAATTTGCTTGAATATTTGGAGCCACAGTCTGTCATTCATTTAATCTTTGCATGTGTTTCCTCATTATATAAATTAAACATAATCTCTTTTCCTCTCATCAGTCAGTTGATCGTTCTCAGTATTCACAAGGGTTCTGCATTATTATTATACATGTAGTTGGAATTACTACACATACTAGTGCTGACTAGTCAATTGTTCCATTGTACTGAAAACAAAAGTTGTAAATTCCATTCAAACTTGTAAAATATGAAGGTTACTTTAAAATACTATAGATATACCATTCTTTCACAATGCCATGAAAACTAGTCTATTATAACAAGAAAAATAGCCCCACTCAGCATTTCAAAAATGAGAAAAACAAGCCATCTCATGAATGTTAGCTGACAGCAGATACTGATAAATTTAAGAAAATTAATATCTGTATCTCACAATTTAATAATATTTGGTTTATTCATAATTTTGCTATTCTTCAGAAAGATATAAAGAAATGTTTTTGAGCTCAAATCCGTCCACTCCAAGAAACAAAGTACCTGTGCTGAAAGGCTGTAAGAGGGTGCTTTCATCATTAAAAGGTCACAAAGAAGTAACAAGGCATTGGCAACTGCAGCATCTTCTGGCTCAGGCAGGGGAACTTCTTGTTTTCTTTACTACTTGATACAGACTGATTCTGCTTTTCTAATTTCATATAATTATTTTAATTGGCATTAAACTATAGAACACTACTTAATTAAAAATATATTAAGGAACCAATATGATTAGACCATGTCAGATACAGGTCTGTATTTGACAGCCACCTGCATGTCATGTTACTTCTTGCCTGTACAGGTTTCCAAGATGCAAAGTGCAATCATGAGTAACGAATACACATTGCATAAAACAAATTATTTGAATGTAACATTTGTGTAAAAGCTAAATCTCTGCATGAGATTCTGGCTGGTTTTGAAAAAACAGTTAACAACTACCATGACTTCAAAATAGCTTACCAGCTGTACAAATAACTGGCTACTAGTACCATCATAGACTAGCAATGGTAGTATAGCCAAACTGCTCTTACAGATTAAGTCTCATTAGTATCAATTGAAAATATGTTTGAAATATTTTATATGCATGGTGTTAAACTAAAACTGATCATGTCTTCTGAAACTGTAGTACGTTCCTACACTGTTTCTTGGAAAATGCTTGGCACTATTAAAATTCTTGTGGTAACTTAAGTGCCTTAATATGAACTTTTAATCGTCTAAAATCAGGCTCTCTTTATTTTAACTGCTAAAATTTCACTGCTAATTAGTTATGCTTTTTGCCAGCAGAAACAGAAATTAATGACTTTGAGAAAAGTATTCATGATTTTTGTTCGTGATTTAGTTTAGTATGCACATTACTGCGGATATAACTTAGAGACTTGTCATTTTTTAATTAGATGACATCCAGCAGTCCCTTCCAACCTAAACCACTGCATGTTCATATGATAGCAAATAGTGTCAGAAGAGGGGAAAAGTCAATTACATGTAAAAGACTGAACAAGAGCTGACTAACTCTTCCAGTAGGGGGAGATGTTCTTTTAAAGTTTATCAGCAATTAAAAAGTGCTAACCAATCTACACCTCTCTCTTTTTAACAAAATCAACCTCATAGGAGAAATCAGTGCATGTGCCTTAGTAGCGATATTATCCAAAAAGCAGCTGTATGAAAATCAGAAAAAAATTATAAAAGTCACAGCAAATGGCTGTAAGAGAAAAAGGTACTGATGATGGAGAAAGCTGTGTTGACAGCCATCAAAACCAAAAAGGCCCTATTCATCTTTAAAACCAAAGCGTCTACAACAGCACCTTTTTTTCACCCATACAATAAATGTAATCTTTAGATGCCAAAGATGCAACAATACCACAGAGAAAGAAGAAATAAAAGTGTTATTTTTTTCATGTTAATACTATTAAATATTTTAAAAATAAAATAATAAACTCTGTTGCCTGAAACACAGTCTCTGTATCTTAGAACAAAATTTCAGCCATGTTTTCCTCCTTATTTCCAAATTTCTTTTAGAAGCTTAAAGTCGGAAGTAATACTGTCTCATGTCACACTATAATTCTATTCTCCTCCTAAAGCCATTTTCTTTTACAAACCTTCCTGAGAATCAGGGAGGTTCCTGAGTGGTACATGTTACCATCTATTTTCTATGAACGCTGTTCACTGTCCGTTATGTTGCCGTTCACCATTCTTCCAGTTGTGCCACTGCAACAGGGGATGATGACATAAATCAGATCTCTGAAATGTTTGTACTTTGGTCTGAGTAAAAATAGAATACTCTCATTCTTGCCTCCTTCCCAAACCAATTATCTTTCGACTCATAACTTCTATGATCTCCTTCAATAAAGCAGCACTTGCATCAGTACAGCTGAAGGTGCAGTGAACTGGGAACATATCTAGGGGAATACCTTAATGTGGCTTTGTCACCAGAGAAATGGCTGTGAAAGTACACCACAGGGCACTTTTAAAGCAATCATGGTGAGAGCAGAAATGCCATTTATTAAAAAAGGCTGGTATTTATCATTGTTATATCGTGTCTATACGTGTGAGTTGTTGCTGAAAACTCTCTTTACAGCGTATAGCAAAACCAGAATCCAAACAGGTAGAGTCTGGGACTTTTAATGTAAGTTTCCGATACAGGATGACAGGTGTCTATTTCAACTAGATGAACCATTCAGATATAGGCATGTACAGTAGAGGGATACGAAATTGATGAGCTGATTCATCCCTAGTCTTTCTAAATAGAGGTGAGTTACTAATAAATAAAGTCTCCTAGTATCTCTTCTGCAACACTTTTAATTGGCAGTCAGAACAACTTTGGAAAGAATAACATTATTTTCCCCATTTTAGGCACAGTAAAATGAAGTACTAATAGGTTTGCCACAGTCAGACAGCAGCGTTTGCCAGAATCTGGAAAAAAAATGCAAAACAGTCTGGATTTCTAGCTGCTAGTCTTGCTAAATGAACAGAAATCACCACTGCTGGTAAGTATCCACCTCATTTCCCACCTCTAAAATTGCCTATTGGTAAAACACCCCTCTTCATACCTGCTGTATCTTCAAATGCTTTGGATACTACTACTCTGAAAATAGATGCCACTTTTACTGTCACAGTGGTGAGAGGAGACTTGCCTGCAAATACAACTCCAAGCCTTGCCGTCGCTGCTCCAGAACCTTAGGGACCCAGTTTCTCACGTGCTTCGAAGGGATCTCTGGAGTTCTTATGAACTTCTTGAGCTGCAAATGAAAAGAAACACAAACAAAAACAAAGCACAATAGTGTCCCTTTAAAGTGAACACGTATATGTTAGAGATGAGGCAGTACAGGTGAAACAACGCATAAAGGACAACAGCATGACAATGAAGTCACTCACCATCAGCTCAGTGAAATATCAGCAGCTTCATACCTACAGGTTGCAGTTAAAAATCTCCATGTCTAGCCACCCTGGACAGTGAAGAGGAATGCTAGTAATAATTTCTTGTAACTAACAGCCTTAAAACAAATTGGCAAGAACTACATGAGAATACTTGAAATTAGTTCCCTGTTAGCCAACCTAGGGTGATACCTCACAATGTCACTGTGGTGTACCAAGGTATGACCTTGCTAAGTGAGGTGACAAAACAACGCAGGAATTTCTAACCCTGGATTCAGGCAACTATGAGCAGGTGGGAGAATACAGGGAGAAGATCTAACCAATTCTCCCGAGAGACGGCAATCAAGACAGCAAAATATCTGTGTTCTCAAACTGCGCCAACAGATTGACAGTTGTGTTTAATATCTTATACAAAGAAATACTAATAGCAAGATTGCCACTGAATATATTTCCAAGAGAGCTCCATAACTATTGCTCTAAAGATTTGCACAGGAAAACTTTTTGTAGATATATATGGAAATGTGTACATGCATATATACAAGTGTATATAGATATACACAAACATACATTCTGACAATACTAAGAACTCTCTTGTTGGAGCAACGTATTTTTACAACACAAAAAAATACTAACGTTTTCCTCAAAACTACAGAGCAAAAATAATAACTGGAACAGACTCCATTGCATTTTAATAGAAGGCAACATTAGACGTTCTTTCTGTTGGATATTGCCTCTGAGTAAATCCGAGGCAAGGAATGAACGGAAAGAAACTCAAAATTGACTTTGACATGCATGCCCATGGGAGACTGAGAATTTACATTTCATCTTTGAGCTTGCTGAGATGTCACTTCAGGAAAAAGCAGTGCCAACATATCAACGTCTCTACAATCACAAGTAACGAAGCTGCAGCAAGGAAACCTCAATTGCACTGGAAACATTTTGCAACTTCCTTATTTCTTAACAGTGCTAAATTAAAATTAAACATGAAGTGAGAAAAACAACCCACCAAAACAAAATCCCAAACCCATGTACTTTTACTGACTGTCTTAAAGCCAGGATATAAACCCCATTTTTTTCCTCTAAATTGGTCAAGAATGTTGAAGAAGGTATGGTCACAGCTGTTGCAAACTATGATGGCACCTGCAGATGAGTAACAAATGAGGAGAACGCTCCAGATGAGCAGAGACAAACCTGAAACAATACAAGCGTCCACCAAGGTCTAGCTGCTTACAAGATAAATACTCTGCGGCTGGTGCCTCAGCTGATGATTAACAATTCTATTGTGCTCTATGTTATATAAAGCATCCACTAAACGATTGCTTAAATGTGCAAGCACAGGCACTAGGTATAGGTATAAAGCACAAGCTATACAGATGTACAGAGAAGAAATGATAAGCCCACTCTCTTATCCTCACAATAATCCAATAATATATTGCAACAAATAACGTCAAAGAACATGAAGCAAATCTATGTATGTGTTTTAGTTATATTGCTTCATACCTGTCCCTATACAAGAAATATTTATCTGAGGACAACTACTGTCTGTAATACTTTCCTATCATAACACTGACCTAATGCCTATTTAGCATACTGTAGTCTCTATTTCCTGCAAAACTGAAGGATGGCTCAAATTATCAAGCAAAAAATTATTTGCCCAAGTGTGAAAAGTCAAAATGATTTAGTGTACACTAAAAATTCCAAAATTACAAATAACTTGCAAAACAAGATATATAGAACTTAAGATTTTTGCAGATTTCACTGCAGTAGTTGTAACACTGTCACCTTCTAGCATTCTGGTGCTTAAAAAGAGCTACAAATATTTTCAAAAGTAAAGGGAAAAACGTATAATAAAAAGGAATTCAAGAATAAATATTAATAAATGGTTGTATTTTTAACTGTTCTACACATACAAATAATTTAATTCTTTCTACAAACCTTGCCACATGAGAATAATAAAACAATAATACAATACTGTGATGTGAATGGTGCACAGTCTGAAAGGCCTGGTTTGTTGCTCACAACCAGGGTAAAGTATAATAGTCTATCCAAACTATTTAAAAAAATCCAGTAGTGGATGTTTTCTGTCAAGGGAATAATTAGCACTCCTGAATTTGCACTCCTGGTGTAGCATGGCAGTCTTGAAAAGATTTTAAACTGCTTCCACTACAGCTAGACTGCACAAGAAGTGGGGCTTTATTTTTTTTTTAATACAACTGGAACATAAGAAAGGTTGAACCCAGGAAAAAAGATAAATCCAGCCACATCCTTGGAAATGCCTTTGTTTAAAAACAAACAAACAAACAAACCCCAACAGGAAGTTAATCAAAACATTAATTGGCATTTTGATGAACAAATAATGTCCTACATAAGCAACTGAGTCCTCCTTCCTCCATATGACACCAGTGAAGCATGTCCTTCTCTGGTAAAAGACATAATCTCCCATTTTCTACCACAGTCACTCTCTACAGAAGCTTTGTTTCTTCTCTTCACTACAGACACCTCCAGCACTAAAGGCACCATGCATATGCAGTAAGTCTAAAGGTACCTTTCCACTTGCCCTGTACTCACAGCAATTTAGAGTGAAACTTACATTTTAAATTAAAGGGGAAGAGAGCAAAAAAAAATGAATACCCTATTGGCATGCTGAAAGCAAACTGGTATCTCGACCTGAATACAAATAGTGTCATAGGATGAGAACAAATTGTTCACAAAGAACAACTGAGGTGCAAGTTCAAAATACTCTGTCCAGTAAGAACTGTTCAAATAAACACCCTAATTTTTTAAGGGTGTTGAGATTTTCTGCTCTAACACAAAAGAGAGAGAGAAGACGGGGTAAAACCACATACTGCATTACCAGAGAATGCTTTCTCCAGGAATTCTGTAACGCTGAAAGCACTAAGAAAGGTTCAGGGCATGAGCTGTTCAACCATGTTTACTGAAATTTTATTACAACTTCAAAAGTAAGACACAAGAGGTATATCGTTGCCAAAATAACGCTAAGTGCTTTGCATCTGTACAGGGAACAAACAAGAAAAAGTCACTATCAAGCCTGCAGAGTAACATAAACAGACAGCAAGTAGATGAGGAGTAAGATGAAACAAACTAGAAGAGTGGTGCACAGTGTCTCATTAGAACACCTATTTTTCAGGTTTGTTTATTTTGCTGCTATTTCTGGAGAGAGAGAAATGGACAAACATTTATGGTTTTTCTGGTTCTCTATGGAGAAATCTCTATGAAGGGAGTTACTGCAGAGGAAGCAATGTTCAAGGAGACAAACCTGAGAGTGAGACTGCAGTCAATCTTAAGTTTTGTGTTTGGTAATTGTGCAACACCAGAAATTACAGTGAAATTAGACAACAACAAAAGAAGAAAAAGTGGAGGCATTCAGTGCTTTTTTTTCCCCTGGTGTTTATAAATACAGATAGGCCTTGGGCTGCCTGGTCCACTGAGTTGGAAGACCACGAATGCAGGAACAATGACTTTCCACTTGTGGGCACTGAATTTGTGAGGGACCAGCTGCATCAGCTGAATGTTCACAAGTCTATGGGGCCTGACGCGATTCATCCCACGATACTGAAGGAGTCAGCAGATGTTATGGCAAGACCCCTCCTGATCATTTACCAAAGGTCTTGCTGGCTGACAGCAGCTCAGTGTGAGTCAGCAGTGTGTGCCCAGGCAGCCCAGAGGCAAACCCCATCCTGGGGGGCATCAAACACAGCACAGCCAGTGCTCAGAACAGGGGATTGTCCCCTCGATTCAGCCTTGGTGTGGCCTCACCAAGAGTGCTGTGTGTGGTTCTGGGCCCAGCAACTTAAAAAGGATGTGAAGGTCCTTGAATGCAGACAGAGGAGGGCAACAAAGCTGCTGGAAGGGCTGGAAGGCATGTCCCGTGAGGAGTAGCTGAGGACTTTGGGCTTGTCTAGTTTGGAGAAAAGGAGTCTGAGGGGCGTACTCACTGCTCTCTACAGCTTCCCCAGGACAGGATTTAGAGAGGGAAGTGCTGAGATCTTCTCCCTGGTACCCAGTGATAGGAGGAGTGGGAATGCTTCAAAGCTGTGTCAGACATTAGGAAACACTTATTTACTGAGAGGGAGGGCAATGGCTTCTTGGAGAGGCAGTTGGTGCCCCAAGCCTTCCAGTGCTTAAGAGGCATTTGGACAATGGCTTTAGTAATAATACACTTTAATTCTAGGCCAGGTCTGAAGGGGTCAGGCAGTTGGACTAGATGATTGTTTTAAGTCCCTTCCAACTAAAAATGCCATGCCATTCCATTCCATATACAGGAGATGGTCTACTTGAGTAGGGTGCATTTGAAGCATATAAATTCTGATTTTCCCCTCATAATGCTTCCTAACTTATTTAGTTGTATAATCTCTACTTACCTGCTTTACTTTCAATTGCAGGATTATTGTCATACGTAAAATAAAACACGTGTATTGCAACGCTTGGTGGTGTGTGAGCTGTACTACTGATTCTAACACTGTTGCTCTTGTGGCATCATATTCAATGTGAACACAAGAGGCAAAATATCTGAGACATATCTGAATTAAAACAACAAACAAGGACAAGAGTATTAAAAAGTGGCAGCTGATACCACAACTGGGCCAAGAAGCAAAAAAGCAAGAAATCCTAGCACATCTTAATTATAGTGTAGTAAAGCAAAATGCATTCTTGTTCTTTGGACTTTTGAGGGTCAACACACAGATGGCTCAATAGATGCCTTTCGCTGACCCAAGTTTGCTTATATCCATGCGCCATATAATGCTGGCAAAATCCATCCTTTCTACCACTAGGGTAACGCTTCTTTCCCAAATGAGATGATTCCTAAGCTGACTCAGGGCCACCAGAAAACATGCTGGTGTGGGTAAGCTCCTCTGACACTGCAGTGGCAGCAGCTGTAAATGCCTGCGCTCCTCTCTGCCGTTTGTAGAGAAAACTTTTCTGTACAGAAGGCTAGTAGCACCAGTCAAAGCAGCTGAGAGTGCACACACCCCACTGCCACTGAGAGCTGCAAACCAATAAACATTAAGTTGACTCAGGTCCTAGTTATGAAGGACTGAAGCTCTTCAATTGCAGCCCCACCACTGGCAATGGGCTGCAATGATTTTTCAGAATTCTGCTTCACAGGACTTAGCCTTCATAAGGCGGTAAAAACGTAAAACTTGCCTTTCAGCTGCATAACCATATAGCAGCATCCACTTCAGCCTGGAGAGGAGAAATCATACTTTAACAGTGATCAAAACAATTTAAATTTGATTATATGAAGAGCAGCTGAGTGAGTTGGTCTACTCAGTCTTTTTCATGTCTAGCTTCCTAGTGTATAGAAGTTGTTTCCTCAGCTTCACATATAGCAGATTAGCAACACAGTTTATAGTACTAACGAATTATTTGCCTAATTGGATAAAAACAAAAAATGTATTTATTATAGGAATGTGTCTCATTCTGTGATTTTACAAGAAGAAAAAAACATACTACTGACAGTATTTTAGGAATACAGCATGTAACCAATAATCAAAAAGAAAAGCAGAGCTAATAAAATATGAGAAGTCATCACCCCTTTTCACAAAATAGAAAAGTAACTGAGTAAGTTGGGAACTCGTTCCTAGAGACATGAATCACAAGATGTAGTTAAGATAAACCATGTAAAATAACAATTTCAAGAGAAAGGAAAACATCACAACTAAGGCAAAACGAAGGTTACATCTTACAAAGAAAGAGATCACTACCTTTTTATGAAGTGCATGGAATTCACTATACCTCTTCTCCACAAAATGTTTCCTTCCACTCATTAGCACCTCTATTTTAAAGACCTGAAAATTGTAAGTAATAAAAAAGAGATTAATATTACTTGCACAAACAGTTCTGTGATATGACTGCGTATATTTTACCATGGAGTTTCCAGTAGGTGGTCCCAAAAAGCCCATGATAACTCATGAGGCGCAGAAGTACAACAACAAATAATACAAAGTACGGCTGAATCTTCTGTTAACAACTTTGTTCAACAAGCATACAAAAAGACAAGTTAAGCTTGGACAGTCTACTGTACACTAAGAACTAAGTATTAAAATATTCCCTTTCAGAAAGATTTAATATATTTTGAAGTAGATAAAAATATTTCAAAAATATTTTTTAAAAGGATGGTAAGAACAACAACAACAACAAGAACTAGATAACAGATACAGCATGACATGCATGGAAAAGGACAAACACATGCAAACACTATTGTAGGTTAATTTCCTCCTAACCTACAAATTCATCTGCAGTCTCAACTGAGCTTTTGCTACCACCTACGCCCTAGGAAAACAAAGCAAAGCAAAAAAACAACAAAAAAACCCCACAGAGCAAATGCTTCTTTTCTTTGTATGATACAAGTGACAGCTTTTGTTTCTGCCTCTGGAAGGTTGAACCTCCAGGAGAAGAAGCAATCTGGATCCACTAATTAGTAGTCACTAACATGACATTTTCTTGATTCTCAGGTCACCGGGTCAGTTCTGAGGTCAAGTGATGAGAAATGTTTTGAAGTACTCAAGAAAGCATGGTCTATTTAAATGAAGACAAGCTCAGCAGAAAAGGAATACAGGAAGGGTGCCTGGTCTATCTAGGAGTTCTTTGTTTTCTGCTTTGCTCAGAAAACGCTGGAAATAATTATTTCCAGGACAATAAGTGATGATGTTGAGGACAGATGATTACATCAAGACCCAAGACTTAGGCCAAATAAATAGTTTTTTGAAATAAATTTGCAAAAAGTTGTTATGCCTGAATGAAGAAAAAAGGGGGTTTCTGTCACAACACACCCAGCTGGCACTGATCAGAGCAAACACACAGAAACCATGCTGGATAAACACTTTCTGTTGTCCACTAGGATCCACCTTTCAAATAGGTCAAAATGCTATACTTTCCCTGGCCAGCCAAACCACATTAGGAACAGAGAGCATTTTATTTAATCCAGACTGAAATGTGTCTACCTTTGTTTGAATGCAGCATGGATGGGATTGCAGTCATTTCACACCAATGTTTACAAAACCAAAATGAGTTCAGATCATTGTAATCCATCAAAATAACTTGGGCTATATTCTACCTCTTTGAAGAGGGCTGCTTCTGTGTTCTAATCACTATGAGCAGATGACCTTATTTGGGTGCATTGATTTCCCCCCCTCCTACCCCCTGTCTATTTTAGACTATTTTGGGAGAACAGCTATTGGCTAGTAAACAATTTTCCTCTAGAATAAAAAAAACTCCAAGGCACCCTTAGGAATATATCTTAAGTTCAGAGTTGTAAAGAGCATCACATGCAAAGAAAAATCAATGCAGGCTTTTTTCTTTAGTTGAGACTTAACATCCTAATTATATGAGAGGAAACCATTATTTACATCTTATATTCTACACAGTGTATGAATGAAATAGTTTCGTGAGGAACAAAATTGATCGCAGAGGAAAGCCACTGCTTTGGAAGAATTTCAAGGATAACTTAGTGGGAAGAACAGACACAAAAATATGAACCTAGTTAAATTAGAAGTGACCATGAGTCACTAGTTAAGGTGTTGCAACTGTTTTGAATTAACCTGATATTAAATCTCCAGCAACTACAAGGAACTCATAACATCTACTTACATCTCAGTCAGTTAAGAGCCACCACACCACTGTTAGATTAGCACTTTTGTTGGCTACAAGGTTTGCCAAGCAATTTGGAGAAGCTGAGGGGGCTCCTGCCTCAGCTATAAGCACTCACTTGACAGGTAACTTTCTCATGAATCATGGCTTGGCTTGTGCAGTCTCATTTCGGCTTTAGTCATATATGTACAACTTCAGAGAAATAGCTTTCCCTCTGAAGTCTATAAACCTGTCATTTCATAAAGGAAAATAGTTGGAATGTGGGGAAGAAAGGAAATATAAATCCCTCTGCGGACCTTATTTTCAAAGCATGTATCTATTTTGTTCTGTGTTTCATCACTGGTTAAGGAACTACAGAAATGGCTTTAGAACACCAAAAAGTATGAAGCATTTATTCAGTCTCTTTTTATTACTGTTTGCATAGTTTTTGCTAACAAAATGACACTGAAGAATAGACTTGCTGGTCATTTTCACATATGGCATGAGAAGAGAGAACCACAGCATCCTGTGCACAATTATGTCATTTCCAAGCCCACATATCTTTACACCCTCAACTGATTGTACCAGTATAGAGGCTTTAACTCTGCCTCCAACCATTCAGAGCCCTCAGATCTAGCTTCAGCAGCCATCTAAAATTGACAAAGCTAGACAACAGATCTGCTATGCATGAGGCTGAAAATCACTGTTTGAAAGCAAAACCCTGCAAATTGTTTTTCTGATCTACTCATTGTGGCACCTGTATTTCAGAAACAGAAAACGATCTGTGATAAATAAGTGGACAATCTGTACATGTTTTTGTTTAATGCAAATCTAAATATTAAATTGATTTACAAAGTAACTTACAAAGCATAAATGCAAGTAAGTAAAATAACGCATACTGTGCTTATGAACTTCACACTATTAAATAACTTTATTTAGGCAGCATAAATTCCAGGTTTGATTCCTCGCTGTTTACCAGATCACAATTCACAAGAACAAACTAAAATTATAGAAGTGAGGTTCTGTGCCATTACTTCATATAAGGACACGGCTTTGTGTGAAAGACAAAAAGATACATTAGCCTATAAGAGAGACAGGAACTCTTCATAGATTCAAAATAGCTATAGACAAATCTCACACAAATTTAACTGAGCAACTGCAGGCCCTGACATAAAAACAATGTACGGAAACTAGTGAACATGGACAAAAGTGCCAAAATAAAGACGGAAGAACTATGGGGGGAAAAATGCAACACTGCAAGGAAATTACTTTACTTGTAAAAATGTTCATGTTGTCTGAACAGATAACTCTGAAAAGACATATGACTCTTTATAAGTAACAGTTAGTTAAATGAAAAATGCAATAATTAATCACTGAATAAGATAAGCAAAGTACTTTTCCCATAGTCATTGAAGTAACAGAAATTATACTGCACTGAAAGATTTGCAGTTCATCCTGACCACGACACACAGGACCATAGATACGAAGACACCAATTAGAAAACTCTTTATGAGTACTATGAAACCAGAAATGACTTGCCTTTCTTGGTTACTACCACAAGAGTTACCAACGATGTTTGCACCAAGTCACAAGATGTTTATCCATTAAGAACACTCTTCCAACAGAATTTAACCCACATAAAGAACATTCTTCCAACAGAATTTAACCCACATAAATGATGTATGGGACAAACACCTTTGGACTGGATATCATTATGAATAATGTTGATCCTTTGCCAAGCAGAATTGTGGATCTGCCACTGCAGTTCATAACCATCAAACCTACTGCTAGTGAATAGAGTGCTTTAGCTCTATTGAACTAGTTGGCATNGGTAGGAGCTGTGTCCCTAGAAATAAGTAAAGGAAGACAACAGCATGTTTTAAAGAAGACGAGAAACAGCAGAATGTAAGAACTTATTAATATTTTGGCTATGCAGAAGACTTATTTTTCTTTCTAGCTGCAGGTGCGAAATAACAACTGAAGGACAGGACTTAGACTAATGTCTATTCTGGTTGGTGAAAATCAAACGACCACTCACAGAGATAAGAAATGGCCCACCTGAGTGAAAATGAAGGGATCCAATGAAGAATGAGGAGACCCCAGACTCTAATTTTACAATTGGCCTGAACAGACACGCAAAGGGTGGGAAGTTTAGATTGCAAGGGTGTAATCGCCCAGGGTTTTATTTGCTTGAGGTCCCTCTTCTGGTGGCACCCAGCTGCAGCTTCTCTATGTTGTGCCTTATAAATAAATTATTTCTTTAAGAAGAAGTTCTAGAATCCATGCCCTAGTCTCTGCTTTGGGAAACCTAGAGAAAAGGAACTTCCTTAACACCTGTGAAGGAAACCCTTCAAGAAGAATTCTTAAGGATTTTGTTAATCATATAGTAAAAATGTTCAGGTCCAACCGCAAAACAGATTTACATATGTTTAAAAAGATTTGTTTCTCTTTTTTGCCTCCAGTTTGTTCCAATGATACAGATTATATTCAGAACTTGGAAACCATTTTTAAATTTCTTATTGTTAGCCCGTATGCCTAATTTTACAATTTTCATGAATTTATCTGTTTCTGATTGTTAGCAAACCTCTAACTGAATGATCCCTTTTCACTATTTTCAAGAAGAGTACTGACATTTCTCTTCTTGGTGCAGACACTGGACAGTACTATGTAATAACTAAACTGGATTATATATGGAAAAACAACTGGTATGGTATCACTGTGAATTTCCAAGATAGAAAGCATAAACGGAAGAAAAGAGGAACCAAAAAGAACCATCCATGCCTTCTTGTAAGCCCACCAGTGTTGTAAGTGCACATTGAGAACTGTATGGTAAATAACACAGGTACTGCTCTCCTTCATTTCTTCCCTAGGTCAAATCCTTGTGCTGGGTACATCTTTTACCTGATAATTTGATGCAAAAATACGCAGTGCCAGTAACTTAGTCTCAAAAAACCCAGAATGATCAGTTTAACAAAAAAACACAGCCAAAATGATAAACATGACCAAGATTAGGGAGGAAAACTAACAAGAACAGTAACTGCTTGGCTAGGTTTTCTATTAAATGAGAAATACAGAGATGGGACTTTTATATTAACTCATAGTAATTACATTAACTACAATGTTTATAACCATGGTAAATCAATACTATCATATCGCATATATTTATACATGGAAAAATTAATTGCAAAGTATATAAATGTCTGAAAAATTACACTTGAGAAAGAGATTTGAGGCAGCATCATTTAGAATGAGGAGATACAAAAACCAGAAGCAGAAAAAGAGAAGTTTACAAAAAACAGATACGTGTCTAACATTCACCAGGAAAGAAAACCCCCCAAAATTCTAGTACCGTGCCTTTCTCTCTCAAGAACAAGCCTATCAACACTAATTCTATTTAATATATTACTTACAGAAATAAATACATCCTTTTAGATGCCTCAGTATACTTGACAGAGTTTTGTCTGAGGAACAGTTAATGCATTCAGAGTGTCAAGAAACTCAACCTCAAACTTTTGTCATGGCCATATGGAAGGAATTCCAGAGTAAATGAAACGACAGCTATGGTCTACAAAATGCTAATAGGATTTCCACATGCTTAGTGTTTCATTATAATTCAGACAATGGTACATTTTCTGTCTCAGTTGTGCTATGAGTAGAACAAGACCACAGCATATAGTAGACATCAAAAGATGACTTCAAACCTACTCCCATTCAACTGATCCGGGGGAAAATGATCGTCTACAGAACCAACAAGAGCACATGGGTGGTGGCAGTAACCAGAGCTGTATGTAGCTGCAGCAGCAGTTCAGTATCTCAGGGTCTAAATGCCTAGTGGCAACACTCCATATTTCTGAATGCCCTCCACAGCAGAGGCAGAGACGAGGATGGTGTTCAGAGCCAACTCAAACTTCATAGCAGCCTTGATAAAAACTGAATCTCGCTATCCTCCAAATGAAAACAAATTAACTTATTCTGACTTCATCCTTCGGAAGGGCGGGCAGCAAAACTCAGTTCTGCAGTAGGCACAGGGCAGCTCAAGGGCACAGAGACAGGCTGACAGGTCACGGCGGCATGAAGCGAGGGAAATCTCCCTTTTTCTCTCCCTAGTTACGGCACTCCCGTCTTACACCCACTGTTTACTTTGGGTTATGCCCACCGCGTCCACTTGCTAAGACTTAAGACCTTCTGTGCCTCAGGAAGGTCGCTTGCAGTCGCATCTTTGCCTCCTTCCTGTAGTTATTGCTCTCCCCGCCCTACACAGGCAGCCCCTACACAAGCTCCTGCACGGTCTTTGTTTAATAAAAGGGCCCCCTTCCTGCTGCAGAACTGGGAAACAAATTGGGGCACTGTAAAGAAAGAAGCAGAACAGCCCTGAAGAGCTCAGTTTGCTCCTTTTGGTTTTGCTGGGGCCCTAAGAAGGGATGAAAAGTGGCTGTAAGAAGCAGTAAAGGAAAAGAAGCCAAAGATTAGGTATTAGAAACTGAAAGTAATCAGTACTGAGGAGCAGTATGAACAGGGAGAGAGCTGTTCTTCCTAGCAGCAGTCCTCACACGTGCTGAACGGCTTTTACTGATGGCCACTAGAGCAGACAGAAAGCAGGAGCTGCCGACGGGCAGCTCAGCTAGCGCAGATGTTTGGAACACTCGTCCTCGCGGTAGGCAGTGGGCCCACAGCTATCTCCACGTCCCTGCTGACTCAAGCAACTGCGTGTTGTGTCTGTGCTTCAACCTCCAGCCATACAGCTGTACTCAACACAAGTGTTTCACTTTTACTGAAGGGCCCCAAAGAGATTCAGATCCATTACACTATCCATCATAAGACGAGCTTATCTTACCTAAAACCAGCGCAAAAATTGGGTTGGAACCACAAATAGTCCCTTTCCCTACCCCAAGCACTGTCATGTGTGTTATCTGAAATCAGGCTGTTTCACTTCGTCCTAATTTAAATATACAATATTAAGTTACAGAACAAGAAAGAAAGTACATAGTTTTATTAACTACAGAAAACAAGGCTTAACATTATGCAACTATGAGGTTGCTTTGTCCAGAGCCTGTGAAGGAGAAAGACCATGTCAGAGAAGTGAAAGGTTCATTGCAGGATTTCCAGAGGGCACTCCCACCAGCTCCAGTCTGTGTGAAGCAGTCACCTGACCCCTCTTGGCCTGGAGAGGCAGCCTTACTATTTTTATAATACAATAAATACATTATCTACTACGACACAAACCCACTGAGAGGACAAATATGTTGTTTCATTGACACATCCTGTTAAATGTCACATTACTGTAATCTAACTTGGACATTCATTTAAAAAAAAAAAGTGTACCTAAGAACAACCAAAAGCACATGTTCTTATAAACATGGCTCCTACTTCAAATGGCTCCTTAATAATTTTTTGTAACCTTTGACGATTTGTTTACTGAAAAATCTGTCTCTTCACTAACATTTACCAGTGTTACTGGTACCAGTACCTACGTAAACCAGACTATAGTCTCCTCAAGAACCCTTCAGCATGCATTTCCTGGTTTTGTCCGGGATAGAGTTAATTTTCTTCATAGTGGCTATATGAGGCTATGTTTCGGATTTGTGCTGGAAATAGTGTTATAATACAGGCATGTTTTAGCTTATGGCTGAGCAGTGCTTGCACAAAGTCAAGGTTTTTTTGGATCCTTACAGCACTCCACCAGTGAGCAGGCTGGGGGTGAACAAGAAGCTGGGAGGGGACTCAGCTGTGACAGCTGACCCCCACTGACCAAAGGGATATTCCGTACTGTATGGCATCATGCTCAGTACGTAAAGCTGGGGAAAGAAGAAGGAAGGGGGGACGTTTGGAGTGACGGCGCTTGTCTTCCCAAGTAACTATTATATGTGATAGAGCCCAGCTGTCCTGGAGATGGCTGAACACCTGCCTGCCCATGGGAAGTGGTGAGTGAATCTCAGTGAGTGAGTGGTGAGTGAATTTTGCTTTGCTTGCATGCACAGCTTTAGCTTTACCTATTATACCGTCTGTATCTCAACCCATGAGTTTTCTCAATTTTACTCTTCTGATTCTCTTCCCCATTGCATCATAGGGGCAATGAGCAGCTGCATGGGGCTTAGCTGCTGGCTGGGGTTAAACCACAATCATGTAGTTTGTCTTTCCCACCAATACTACAAAATAATTAAGGATATTCCCCCTCCGACACTTTTTTGCAGTGTGGGCCTCCTCCACTCATAAAATGGCACAGCGTTGGTAGGAATTATGTACAAAAGTCACACATAGGACTAGAGAGTATTGTTTCTGCAGTTGGCCTTTGAGAAGCATATGCCCTATTTCTTAGGGTTTAGACGAAGAGGCAGTAAAACAATTTAAACTGCAATCCAGCCAGTTTTGTAATTCCTACAATATGGGAAGCTCAAGAGAGGCTTCTACAGAGCTGTCACTGTTGAATGAAAGAGTAGCTGACATATAAGAGTAAGTAGTTTTCTGATTTTTTCAACTCTCCTTAAACCAATCTTTTCCAAACACATGGTTCATAAAATCCCATAGGAACTTCTCTGTCATTTCCTGAAAAATAACTTACTTGACTTTCCAAGCTGAAAAGCTTCTCTCTTGCCAGTGAAACACTGACTATGGAAATCTAATTTGTAATTGAACCAAGAAGCTGCAAGATCTGACTTGCTTCTGATATTTTTCTTTATTAGCCCTGCAGAGCACAACTGTTACACAGATGACATCCTTTTAAAATCCCATTGTCACTGTGGTCACCTATTTGGCTAACTTCCTTACAATCAAACTTAATGAAAAATGTGTTGATCTTTTACTGAAAAGGGAAAAGTTCATAACACATCTTAATGCCTACAGCTACACAGACAAAAAAAAATAGCCTGCTCTGCTCTATTTGTCCATCTGGATTATCTCACTGTCTCTTACCAGAAGGAACAAAACAACCAATTACAATAGTAATTGTTCAAGTAATAGTAATAGAACCACCACGAGTCTTTTAATGGAAAATATGAACTTACCAATAGAAATAGTACATTGGAATAAAATACTTGAATAGTGCAAAAAATAACCAATGGCAAAAGTATATTTACATGAAACAGTTGAATTTAAGTTTGATGAAATATAAGGACTCTTCTACTTTGTCACAAAATCCTTTGCTATTTTATCTGGAGAGTCTATAAAGAATCCTCTCACTCCTCAAGGCAGGACACAACTCCTAATCAAAATGAAAGTGCGCTGATATCGCAGCCAACTAGCTGCAAGAAACTTCTTTATACAAGAAGCTAGACACAAGTTTTTTCTAGAAACTTTAAGTCTGTGTTACTTTGCTTACACCTGTATTTGCTGTCTGGAGAACACCCAGACCACCTAAGACCTCCAGACCACAGATGGTTTCTTTACAAACCAAAATAGCCAAATGGTGTCAAAGAACATATTAAAAAATATACACACAGTGAGATGATGAGCACTACAGCTCAAAGAAGCTGGCTTTACACTGTCTCATACTGCATGGTATGTCTACCATGGTATAGGAATTTAGCCTTTTCCTCTGATAGTGGCTAATAAACACACATGAACAGGCAACACAACATTATTTAGTCAATTTACAGTATACACAAACCATTAAAAATCAGCTCCACACTCTTCACGGTAAATACCAGAGGAAAGAAATACTGTATATCCACCTAGCATCTTTTCTTATTAGGGTCTCTACAGTAAAACAAGTAAGTCTCTGCTCCCCTTTACCTGTAAACATAAGTAGTTCACCCAAATTATTTTTCAAAAGCAGTAGTAAATGTCTGTTCAGCACAGCAAAGCTCCTTCATATATTACATTTAAACACTGAGATTAGTCTGTCTTCAAGCCCACAACAGAGGATTCAAATGCTATTCTGTTAATAACAAAGATGAGCAATCATGATGGATGCAACATTTTCAGGCACTTCTTTTCAAGGACTTAACACATCAGAACTTTCACTAAACCAGCATTGGTTTGCCTTCCAAGATGGAAACATAATTACCTCTGCTATTGCCTGCCCTCTGCCTTATTCTTACATGCAACTGTTAGCACTATTTCAAACATTAGCACTCATTTCTGAAAGTAACAGTAATTTTATAAATTTATCAGAGAATGCCATCCTGCTCACCAAAGGTTCCCTTGCCAGGTTAATCTCTTTTAAATTGTAATTCGAAGTGGGACAAAGAAATAAGCTCAAAGAGCTATAAAACAGTTTCATTTCCTACTGGACTAAGCCTGTTGTGACTGAAACAAGACCTAAAACAGGTTACCAGGATGCAGTTATTGATACATCCAACCACAGAAAACCAGATGATTCTTCATGTGTCATGTGGAGATAATGTGGAGAGAACGGAAGCGACAAACTCAGCACAACTGCTGAAGAAACTGCATGAGCAGCTATCAAAAACAGTACCCCAAAATAATAAAATATTGTGCCCAAATGCAGATTTAAGTATCTAAGCTTGTGAATTTTCATGCTGTGACTAACAGGGCACTTACATTGCAGTTGGCTTGGTAGCCACAGTGAACGCAGATATTCCTGAGACGTATTTAAACTAATTCAGGGACCGCTGACAGCATAAGAGTAGCTGGAGCATGGGCAGCACGAACTGCAAAGCTCATGGCAAAGTCTGTACACAGCTCAGCGGTGAGGGGCCAGCCTGACGCTGTCACAGGTATGTCTGCGGGGGCTGCAGTCTGTGAGGTGCGGGTGCCCCACAATTCAGAGGGATGCAGGGTTCAGTTTCGACTTGAACACAAGGGAAGAATGAAAAGTATCTCCTAGTTTGCTTTCCTCAGAGTTACCATATAAAACATGGCAAGCAGCTGAATCACAGATGCTTCAGGCGGAACTGTATTGGCATTAGTGGCTGAGCTAGGGCAGCACAGAATTTGACTAAAACACCTAACTCTGAAAAAAAGGCAACATCTAAACTGCTCATGGAGACTACATTCAGTACAAAATTGTGTCAACATGTTTTATAGGTTCAAAATCAGTAGAAATACTAATACAAACCAATATCCAGGATGATATATATAATTAAGGTACACTATTAGCAATTTTGCAATACAAGATTGAATAACCTACCAGCAAACACTGGTTGTACAATTAAATATTTATCATTTCAAAGACAATGAAAATTGATTCAGTGAGAATTATGTTAATTTGCAACTGGTCTCTCAATCACTTGGAAAATAGTGAGGCAAACCAAGTAATTACATGCCTGCACATGTATTCAGCCAGATAAATTACTATTTATCCAACACATTTCAGAAAGATTTTAAATAAGTTATAAAATTATTCTGATTCTGCAAACATGGATATAAAAGCCTGCATGCTGCAAACAAAGCGACAGGCAACGGATGATTGAGAATTGTGCTAAATGTTTAATTGATGACTGTTGCTTGAACTGAAGATAACACAATATGCCAATCTCTTCAAATGTTAACTAGAAGCATCAGAGCCAAAACCATAATTCACAGGTGTAAAAATCTGTAACTACCTTTTTCTTAAAGAAGAGTTTAAAGACACAGCTAAGCACAGACTACTGAAGAGCTCGCTTGGCTTGAGCAATTCAGTAATAAAAGCTAGTAGATTCCTAAGCACAGCACTATGAGGAAATAGCATATACATACTCATTTTTAACTGAAATTTGAGAGTCACATTTTTATGTCCTGGTTCTTGGGTGCAAAAGAAATCTTCACTTACTGTACTTGAGGACTCTGCATGTTCATCACCTGCAGATACCAACCAAGACCCCTGCTGAAATCCATAAGGACTTAAACCCCTACACTCAGTTGGACAAATTCAAAAGTAATATCAAGAAAAAAATAAGGACAGATAACAATAAGAAGCCCTTACAAACACAACATGGTACTGTCACTCCTATCATTCTAAGGTTTCAAATTTTATTTTTGCCTTCTTACAAACTTAGTGAAAACTTCACTCCCCTATGCAAACCTCAGTGATTTTCCCAATTCTCATTTTTTGTACTGAATAGAAAAATTTTTGCCATTTCCATTCACACAAAACAATGCCATGTATAACTTCTTCAAATATTTTTTTGTTATAAAGGCTTTATTGTTGTGAGTCTCCATTGCCTCCCTGCAGAAGGAATGTAAACATTGCTTAGCTTACTTTAAGTTCTTAGTTGCAGCAAAAGTAGATTCTACATATTTACAGAAAGTGCAACTTCTCTATTTACAAGGCAGAGAAAATGCAACTTACCTTACCCTATGTGTGTGAGGTGTCACCTTACCTCCAACTGCCCCAGCAAGCAACTGCACATTTTTCCATACAGCTTCTGTTCCTACTTACCTTTTATTTCACCCATATATGTTTTTCACAGTTATGAAAACTGAAGTGATATAGAAGGGACATTCCCCTTGCATTCACCTTGTACCTTTTTCATGCTGCAGCTCACACACCCTACTGCTACTTTTAATTCTCAATAACATTTCAAGAGGTCCTGAGACTGAGTTAATTTAATAAAATATATTATAGGCCTTAATGGCAGCGCTAGGAGCAATTAGAATAATCTAATATTTTCCATTACAGGACTGTTCTCAGTTACTTATAGTTTTGCCAACCTTTAATTTTTGGGCTTAGATTTTCCATACTAGGTATGTGATTCAGAAAATATTTTTAGAAAGTTACAGCTGAGATAGTCCAAATATATACTTAAAGAAAAATATATTTTACTTTACCCATGCCAAAAAACCCAGTCAAAAACCCGAAACCCAACCCAAAACAAAACCCAAACCATTTCATGCAAATACCCCCAAGATGTGGACAAGAAGACCAGAAAGACAGCTGGGAGGCAAATCTGGCCAACCCATAAACTTCTGGAAAAAAACCTGACTCCTAACAAGACTTTGCACAGACCATATGCACAATATAGGTGTTCCAATGGTATCAGCACTGCTGGTGGTGTGTTATTTTTACAGTGTGCCCATCCAGGCTGCAAGTTCATAGCATCTCCACAAAGTCAGGAAAAAATTCAGGCCTGGAGAATCCTTTTCTACAGTTCGGGAGCTTCTACGACGTTAAGGAGCAGAAAAAAGACTGGAGGATGCTTCTAAGTTTTTGTGAGAAAGAGATGCTGGACAGGAATCTACACTTTGGCACAGGGGAACAACACTTGAAAACACCATACCACATTACCATTAAAATAAGCAGGCCAAGGAAGAGCAGGAGAAGGGGCTTTCAGGCTGAAATACTCAGCTTCTATAACCTTGAGGGCAACAACCAATTTCATCATGTATGAATCAGAAATGTACACCACTGCATCTGCTTGCTGTGAAAACCCATTGCTAACACATGGTGTACCTCCCGCTCTGTCCACTGCTGGTGAGGCAGCTGGATGATAAAAACTCAGGCACCTTAGTCCAGCGGTCTATACTAGGAAACTAAAAGCTCCATGTCCACAGGTCATACGGCTGGGGCAATACCTATTCAAATGATATATTCCCTTCCCTTCATTTTCAGTTGCCTGCTCAGGCTTAAAAAGCAGGAAAAGGGGAAACCATTAAGAAACAAGGGTTGCGAATTTAAGTACTCATATTTTTGTTTAACCTTTTCACACAATGCAACCCAGCATCCCTGCATATACTTGCAGCCATCAGGCACACACTACTTTTCCCCACTCGGTGTCTGCTCAGATCAGCATACAGGACTGACAGTGTCATGGGAACAAATGAGCAAAGGACAACGTCCTTATGGGCTCTTTCCATTTAAGAACTAAAAAAACCCCAAACAAACAAAAAACCCAACAAACCAATCAACCTAACAAACAAAAGACAAAACCAAAACAAAACACATTTTAAAAGGCAGGAAAACCGTATACATGGAAAACATGGCCTTGAGATGAAGGCACATCATAACACCACTGTCACTTTGGAAAGTTTAGATCTAAAATTCAAGAACTTGTGCAATGCTGAACAACCTATTTCATGCTTTTTCCTAGAAAAACCTACTTAGAGTATCACATTTGGGCATAAGTCAGAGGCCCAAGGTTAAAAGCCTTGAGACACAGCGTATGTAGGGCAGATATGTACAATGTGCTTACACCCACACAGACAACAAACACATCCCACCTTGCACACTGTTTGACAGGTCCCTATTTTAAGACATGAAAAACTAACACTGACACTTGCTTCCTCCTGATTTTGTCAAGGAAGGCTTTTTAATAAGGACTGCACATAAAATGTGTGTGTGTGTGGGGGGGAATCAAAAAACCCCACCACTAAACCCGGCAAGTACACACACAAGCCCAAATATCTGCTAAAGTCAGCTCCTCCATGCACTGCCGGTGCTGGTATCTAGCCCATTTAACATAAGAAGTTGCACTGTTGCAGAGACCACTGTTGTTCTACACATAGATCCAACATTTCTCAACTCCTCCTTCCAGGGTATATTAAATAGGTGGAGGAGGAAATAGAAGAGCTATTCCACAAAATGCAGTATTGATTTTTCTACCGGAGGAAAGAGACTCTCAGTCAAAAAAATACGTCTTTGCTCCTCTACCTCATGAGAGAATAAAAGTCTCAAAAAAAGACATTAACCTGCAAAACCATGAACAACTGCAGAATTTTATTCTACACAGTGTTCTTGGCATATGTCAACACTACATAACTGAAAAATCATCAAATAGTATTCATACTTCAGGTATTCTTGAAATACATAAAAGGAAAAAAGTTATTCTTCCTCAGAACTTCTTAATCACTGCAACTACTAACAAATACTGAATGAAACCAGTGGAGGATTTTTAAGTAAAACAAACTCCTCTAATTATTCTTTAAGACCACAGAAAACAGAGTAAACCAATTCATTATAATGTGTAGGTAAAAAACTGCTAGCGTTAAAAGGGTGACATTTTCTTATTTCTATATTACATGTCAGTGTTGTAAGATCTTGGCCATTAATTCTCCATTAAACTGTAACACCCTAGTAAAAGTGAACATAACATTTCTGACAGTAGAGACTCATAGGATTTGTAATGGTCTTAAAAGAAGACATGAAGTTACTGTAGTTTACAGTGACAATAGCTATAAAATAATTTCAGAAAATGCCAGGACTTGGATGCTTTTGGACAGTTGTTGCTCTATGTACATATTACCCACTATACTGGGTTTCAGGAAAGTCTTCCCTCAAGATGTGTCACCCCATCAATCTGAAAAATAAATAACTTGTAAAATTCTACCCATCAGAAATAGAAATATCATAAAACGTATAATTCTACTCTCAGATCTTTCTTTGCACTAAAAATATACTTTTCAATCAAATCTCCTATCAATTTCCTAAAAGAACCAATGAAAAATTACTGTATGCAAAGCTCATCCAGTGTTTCTAGAAAAATAAGACTACTACCAGATCCAGAGCCAAATCTGGCCTATTTAATAGTTTCATTAGAAAGTCTACATTAGATAAACACTGGAGCAGGGGCCCAGAGAGGTACTGCAGAAAGTCAAAACATGATAGGACACGACCCTGTGCAATCTGATCTATGCTGGCCCTGCTCTGAGCAGGGGTGGGGGTGCCTGGGCCTCCACGGGCCACTGCCAACCTAAATGACTCTATGATCCTATGGAAATTCCTTCCAAGTCAGGAAGAGAACTAAAAAGACGAAAAAAAAAATGCTTCTTTTAACGTGCTCGTTTTTGGGAAGACAGTTTGAAGATTTTTGCTCTGTTACAAATTTGTACAGTTCTGTGCTACTGACCAGCAATTTGACAAGTTAAATTGACAAGTTAAATTTATTCTGACTTATGAATTTATATTATGAACCTGTTGTTTCTGTGAAGATCCTGTTACAAAATTTGGAAGAAGGTGGGTGGGATGGGAGACAACAGATATTTCCATTAGCTTTAAGCTATTTCTCCTCTTAAGAGCCTTTCATCATTCCCACCAGATAGTGGGGAAAAAAACAGTCAGGTCCAAAAGTCACTGGTCAAACAGCGACATTTACTCACAACTGAAAAAATCCTTCCTAAATGAAAAGTAACACTGGTGTGCTCAAACAGCCATTCCAGAGAGTCAGAAGGGAATCCCAAGCATGCCTCACCTTTGTGGTGAGGCCCTGTGACTCTGGCAGTGGATTCTGATATATTCTTTATTTCCATTCCAAACAAGGATAATATTAGCTTTTATGAGTTCTACGAACAAGAGAGAAATTCCTCAGATTGCTGGTGATCTGAAAGTGTCTTCGTTGTTATCACTGAACAGTATAGCACTCTGCCTCAACAAATGTTCAAAAGCTAAACTGGAGCTCTCCATATGTCATATGAATTGCTGGATTAATGGTGAAGTCTATCAGATTACCAACATTTATTAATCATGCACTTAAGATTACATACTGATTCATACATGTATATAACACAATGAAAGCTACTATTTCAAATCTGTCTTAAGTGTTTAGGGTTTAAGGTGAAGTTTCTAGTAAGAGAAGATCAATGCTTTTCTATCTTTGGAAAACTTGAAATCATCAGCCTATGTTAAATGAAATTTAACTTAAAACAAATTTAATACCCAGTAAATAAACTGTATAAATTTACATAAGCAAAACTCTGTTTTTCCATGTTTATTGAAATTTATTCATGGCGTTATAAAATCACAGAACCTGTACTCTACTGATGCACACCAATCCAAATCTCATGAAGACTCAGGGAAGACATGGCCAATTATGTAAATATGTCCTAAAATGGAGCAGAAGAAAGCATTAGGAAGTCAAAGTAAACTATTATTAAATGTGTAGCATGTAAGTGGGACTGTACTGTTAAGTAAAAGTAAGGGTCTCCAAAAATGCTGAAGATATTAAAATAACGTCTGTTAGCACAATGTCTGCATAAGAGAATAAGTGAAGCAAGGCCCCACCTCAAAACAGTACAGAAGACAAAAAGACACCTAAATTATCTTCATCAACAAAACAGCTCAGTTACAACAAGAAAACGGGAAGCATGTGGAACAGTAAATAAACTTGGCTTAAAATACAAATTTTGTAACTACAAGCTTTTATAGCCAACTAACAATACTTAACTGTGAGATGATCTATTTACTCTGCAAGATCTGTATACATTTTAAAGTTGTTTTAATTATTAAGTTAAGGTACCACAAAGCATCCATTTATTAATGAACAGACTGTGACAAATAAACAAACAAACAAATAAATAGCCTGCATGTAATAAGAGGCATTTAAAATATTTAACATATCAGGAATAGAAGTCTGAAAATAGATTTCATGTTTTTGCTTGTTCTCAAAACGGGAATTCAAATACCTTAATTTTTTGGTGAAAAGTCCCTGTAATGAGTAAACAACGACCCAGTACTTTCTTTCTTCTACACACTTTATACAAGCTTGCTCACAGTGCTACCATACTAACCTCAACAAGCATTCTTCCATAGATTATGGTCCAGTCTAAAACAAGAACTTAAAACACGCTTCCTCTTTCCCCCACCTCCCATTTAAAGGTAGCTTAATCAGTGAAAAGTAATACTTTCTAGACCTTTTGTTAATGCCAAGAAAAAGAGGTTGTCTGACTAAAAAAAACCTCAAGTGACTTTCTTCCAAATCAGATTTGTACTGTCCCCTCTCAAGACACCTATTTACATGAAATCTCTTATAGTTTCTCTGCCTGTATAAAATGCAGATGCCACTGCACATCAGGCCGATGTTTGCCTCTTTGCACAGACAGTCCAAAACAGTTTTCCTGATCTGTTTCAACTTGAAATGTTGTCAATATATGGATTGTCTTGCTTTCTAATTCAGTGAAAAATCTAGTTTTCCATTAGTCTCTGCCTTTCTAATTTTCGATACAGCTTTACTAAATGTAATTATTAAAGGCAGATTCAAGAAAGCAATTACTGAGCTACTGGTTTGTATCTCTGAAGTCTTAATAAGGAACAAGAAGTTGAAGTGACACACACTGCAAAATCTGTAAATAATAAAAAAAAAACCCTGCCCATGTGTTTAATATATACAATACACAGAGAGAAAGCCCAGAATGGTAAGGAAAATTGCTATGATCAGTATATGTTTGGGGAGACAACACAACTTCCTGCTATCACAAATGAGTTTTAATCTTTGCATCACTGTGGAGTGAGTGTATTTAGGACGGCAAGCGTATTTCTGGACTGCAGCAGAAATAGCTCTAGAAATAATTTTTTAAATATCAGATCAAGAGTGGGATTGTGAACAATGGGAAAGCAGCACATTGCCCTCTTCATTTGGGGTTTTTCAATGTATTCTGGAAGCTACAGCATTTGGAGGGGTTATACTGGACTACGAGATATCTAATCTCACTTGCTAGTACTAGCAACCATATATTTGAAGTAAAATAAAGGTGATTTAGTAAAAAAAAAAAATAATGACTAATAAGTATAAAATACATAGTCGATTATTTTAAACCTAAAAAGTATCCTAAAGCCCAGGAAAGCACTGAGTTGCCAGCATAGCCTCTTGCTACCTTCTAAAGAATTTCAACAACCATTCTCAAGATGTTTGAGCACAGACACAGAAGACTGCAGCTAGAATATTTTCCTCCTATGTAATTATTTCCTCTACCCCACAAGTCAATCACCTCCCTTTCTCCCCCACAAAAAAAGTGGGTAATAACTTGGCCACAATGAAGTCAGCAACAACAGTTCCACTTAGCAGCTACACCTTGACACCACTCTTTGTGACAATTATTCTACACACAATGACACTGTTGTAAAAGAATTTTGGTCATTTTGCATATCAGAAAGAGTGACAGCATTTCTCGTTCACAAAGCAATAATACCGGCTCTGAGTGAGTTCATAAGCCAAATTAAAAATAAACTCAAAATAATTTTCTGATTTTAAATAAACATCAGCCTACAGAGAGCTTTCCAGCAGCCTCCCTTTCATCACAGTAGTTCATCACACAGTAAATAAGTACGCTAGCAGAGTAGCAATTAATGAATTAGCATCACCTACTTTACTTCCCATTGTACTCATTACAAATGTATAACAGCAGATGAACTCCTAGCCATTCCTTGCATATGACACAAAGGTAAGCCCCACCAAATAATTAACAATATAAAGGAAAGATAGAGGTAAGACTGGATGTCTGAGAAAATACAGAATACAGTTAATTTAGAGTGGTTTTGCTTGGCTAATCTTGACAAAGATGCACGTCCCTCACAAGAAACCTGGCCTATGTTTTACAGCTGCGGATAACTTACTTGAGAGCCCTGTAAAAAACCTCTTAGAGATGTAGAGGAGACAGTAACCCCAGAGCCTGAACTGAGGAATCCAGAAATCAGTGGGAATCATGACTCCTGCTCTGACATCAGGCCTCTCAGCTGAGACATCATGGTATACACAGGCCATACAGTGAGTGACCAGCGAAGACTAAAGCTCCAGTACATAAGCCCTGACCAAAGCCCATCACGGTGGAAGCGTAGTACCGAACCCGAGGGTTCTTGAGCTTTTCTTCATATACATCATGCTTCAGTGTAACAGATCAGAACATTAAAGCACAATAATACTATTAAGGTAGGGAAGACTCAACTGGATATGATAGACAGGCGGTTTCATTACACACCTGTATACACATGCACACACTGTCATACAAAGGTAACACCACTGCCTCTTCAGCAGTTTTGCCAGTGGCCAGGAGAGCAGCGTGGAGGGCAACCTGGTAGCAGTGAGATTGCTATTACAGGTAGGCCAGAATACAGATCTATCTGTTAATATACCAGCAGGTGTTACTTTAGATTACTAAAACCACACATTTTTTAGAAACTGATTTCATTTTACTAACATATTTACTTTCTCTTCAAAAATCACAACTTCCACGTTTTCCTTCTTACGCAGTAGCCAATACAGTAAAGACGCCTATGCTGCATAGGAAGGATTAAACCAATCCTCAAAACAAAAAGCCAATTACTATGCTCCTGCTCAAACAGCTTAAACGTTTATCTAGCTCAAACCACCTACTACATAAACCTCCTCTCCTCCTGTGGTCTGGAACTTGTGTTGCAAACTCCTTATGGCAAAACTGGAACAAGAGTTTGTTGCAGAGTGTAAGACCCATAATATAGTAACTATAAATGAAATACTGAATAGTACTAAGCTCTCTCCTCTTTGTTCTAACTCCTATGGCAGTTCATCTGCATTGGAATCATAAAGTATAGCAAAAAAAAGTCAAATGAGAAAAATATTGCACATTTCATCTACAATTCCCTGCTAAGGAACATAACTATTTTCTTCTTTACTCCCCTATTTTTGAAAGTTTTAAAATCTCCTTCATAACTGAAAAAAAACCCAACCAATCCAAATGCCCCCACATGTTTCGATTTTTGTGGTGAATATAGAAGAAATGAGTTCTCCGATGCTTCAAAAGAGTAGCATGAATAGACATGCTAGCATGAATAGACTTTTTATCCATTGTACACCACCTAGGAGAACATTTTCAATATTGATTTAATCTTCCTTCATTTTAACAGCAAGTAGGATTCAAGACTTAGTATCAGAAGACAAGAATAAAAGACAAGGTAACCTGCAAGTGGGCCATTTAAAACATTGTGTTCGGTGCTGTTCTGTAATATAGTGAGTCTTTTTTTTCTCTTCATTCTTTTTGAATTATTTGACTTGTACAAGCCACAGTCATTTTGTTGTATGCTTACAGAAAATGAAAAATCTTGTCTGTAGCAATATCAAATCATTTATACACAGCAGGCATCAGCTGTCATTTCTTTCCATCCAGGCAGTACTCCCACACTTCTCTCTTCAGTCTAGGTGAGCTGTCAAGTTTCTAGTTTCTGACGTGTATTTACATCATTCAATGACATCTGGCAGTAGTGAAAGGCCACAGAAAACTGCTTATTGATCAGAGCAAAACTAGTTGACGGAGCAGATGAGGTTGTATCACAGAAATGCAGCCACACTCAGGTGATGACATTTTGCTCCCTTGTATACAAGTGCTTAATGGAATACAACTTCATTATATCATGCCACTAGTGCTTAAAGAATTGCACAGTTCTCATGAGTGTTTTGTCTATGCGGTGATGAGGACAATCTATTTGTACTGGTACCAATGTATTACTAACCTGTTTTGTGCACGGACACTTGCAAACTACCAGCCAATGTGTCCTGATGAATACACTAAGAGACACTGAAGACTCAATCTTGCCAAAATCTAATTGAGTTGACCTTTTAAAAAAAGATGGAATTACCATTTAGGGAGCCAGACCTACTTGAGATTTAGTTCTGCAGACTTCTGTGCTGCTTAGTAAAGACATTTCAAATGACCATTTTTATGCTTGGGACTGGTACAGTTTCCCAATGGAAGCAATAACTGATCATTAGTATTTCAGAGGTTATTGTATCAGCTTGCATGAGAGTCTTTCAAACTGTATTGACTTAAATGCTGAAAAGTTCTTGGGCAGAGGCTCTCCACATGAACTGTCCTGCAGCTAAAATATTCATTTTCTTACTTTTTTAGTTTCTTCTTTTTGTTATCTTGAATAGAAAATCATGTCAACATACATTCAATTTACAGAGTAACTTGTGAGGATATAATTACAGTATACAAACTTTCCTTACAGAATCTGTCTGCACGAGTAGTCTAACCAGAAAACTCAAAGCAGTTTTAGCACAAAGTAAACTGCAGTGATTCAAAAAAATTAGCCTGTTACAATAAGTACCTGAACAACTTGAAATCATGAAACTTCTAGGGGTACACTGATCACAGCACAGACCTCAGAAGAACTTGTTCTCCATTCTATATCCTACAGTAGACAGAAGTAGTAAGTCTTTGTTTCAAAGAAAAAAATCCAGAGGGGAAAAAGATGCCGATGGTCCAAAATTCACTCTTCACCATAGGCAAGTGTTCCTCAGCCTCTTTAAGTTAGGCTTTGCATTCAGGCTAACTACTTATAATTGAAAACAGTTTTTGAATTCAAATAAAAACTATTGGCCACCTCAGACACTCAGAAAATTCTTTCCATTTCAAGGGGAAAGAGATAAAAGACTCAGTTCTCAGAGAAGGTATTTCCTATCCCTTAACTTAGACAAGCAGCATGAGATGAGAGGTTGACTAAATCCAAGTCCTACAAAACTAGTGAAATCCAAGCTTTAAAAATAACAGAGAAATGCAAGTGAATAATGTCTTTAACAAGCAGAGTACACCTTTTGCTATTTCTCAGTAGAAATAAAACGGACTACCTAAAACTTACTAACAACAGAGGAAAAAGATGACAGCGGTCTTGCTATTTTCAATTTAGTTGTATCACTGAAACTTCTTTCAGACAAAAAGAATAACTGTTAGAAGTGTCTTGTTCTTTTCCTGATGTTCTTGCAAAGCACTTGCAGCAAAAAATCTAGAAGAATTTTGCTTTCAGACTGAAAAAGAACATAGGGTAAACTGAGATATTAAGAGGTCATCTGGGTAAGTTTGGATCAGGTTTAGGTACAGAGCACTTACTTTTCCTGTTGTAATAAAACCTCCCAATTTCTGCTCCAAAAGAAAAAAAAATGAAGCAGCACAAAGTTACATGACTGAATTAGTTTATTAACTATGGCAAAACACTTTTTTTCCTTTTGGTGTTTTGTTTTTTGTTCTGGTTTTTTTTTTTGGTGTGTGTGTTTTTTTTTTTTAATCAGAAATTAATTAATTGATCTTACTGAAACTTAAGAATTTCAATGTGTACTAATTACCTGTGATGGAAAATTTCAGTCCAGAAGCCAATATTTTATTTACAGTGATTGAGAATAATGAAACCAAGGACTTAATCTTACCAAATGGCTTTCAAATATATCTTCAATATTCTTCCACATCTAACTTGCTATACAAATAACAGAAACTGTGTCATTGCAGATACTATGGTCAGCTGTCAGCATTTGTTTGCACATACACAAAACCATGCATATTTAATATGTACAGATCTAAGGGGAAAACAGGAAATAAAAAAACCAGTCAGACATTCAATATATGTGATGCCAAATGTCTGAAAAGCAAACTCTCTCTAATCGTCTTGAAGTTAGTGGGAAGAGGAAGTACTCCAGACAATGGACAATATAGATAGCATGCTATTTTACGTATATTTAAGAAACTTACTTTAGAACTACTTTCTTTTTTTAAACAAAGAAAATGAAGACAAATAAGTCTTCTGTATTCTGCCATAAAATCCTTTACTAGAGAAGCTTTTATTCATAAGAACTCAAAATTATCAAGAGGACTATCTTTAGGCAAGAAGTTGAAGACAAATTACATTTTGTCCTTTCCAAGTCTGGTTCTTGTACTTTGTGCTTATACAGAAAACAGGAAATTCTCTTCATCTCAGTTGTCTGATACGCATAAATATCTGGGCACAAAGCCTTGACGCCGATACTGATGATGGCAGCAATTCATAACCAATTATAAAAAAAAACCCACAAACACAAAAAAGCAACAAAAAAACCCAACAAACCCAAAGAAACCTATTTTTAAATGAACCCTGGATCTAGAACTGTTTGCTTCATTTGTAGTGCAAGGTATCCATCCAAAGCATAAGAAACATCTCTCTTCATTCAGTGAAGTTGATCTGTTTTGAGTCACCCTTAAAAACCAAGGACACACTACTCAGTATTAATCATTCCCAAATTTTCATGGACATACCTTCAAGTGGGTTCTCTCACGAAAAGCAAGAAGCCACACATTTCCACTGTAATAAAATAAAAGCTAAGAGGACTGGAAACAGAGACTCTGTGAGCTGCTGCTGACATATGGATGCATAGAGGATGTGCAGAATTTGAAAGTGAATTATCATAAACACACTTTGGTATTTCAGTCTTTAGATAACAAAAATGACTTCTACATCTGATAATGTTACTATGTAATTCCTTTTAGATTCAGCTTTTATCTTCCTAAAGCAGATCCTACTGCAGCATGCAAAAATCTTAAATTACTAACTACCTTGCTCATACTTACAGCATTATTTTAACATTCCTTTATTTCATTACAGGAAAATGTACATCACAGGCATTTCTTTCTGATTTAGAAGAGACAGAAGACTTTTTCTTCTCTGTGAATAATTCACGGGAAGCCTACATCACTGCATCTGACTTCAAAAGAAGAGAAACTGACTCTTTATGACAGGGATATATGAACTGAGTAAATGCCCAAGCCATTGCTCAAAGCATGCCTGTAGCAGTATCATCGCTTCTTTCCAGAACAGGCACACTAAGCTGAGGCAATGACTTGTCTGATTTCCTAGTTAAACTCAATGGAGTTAAAGTCAAAGTCAAAAGAAAAACTAATATTTGGATTCATTATGCATTAGAGGCATCTTTCTTTGTTAGTGGGTAAGTACAGGTTTTAGTGCCATAGGCTGTTGTCTTATAAAAGGTTTACAATAAACCAAGAAGCTAACATTTTTAAAAGGAATCCTGAAAGACTAAGAAAAACGCATGTAGTCACAAACACAATGTTTACTAATTTGCAGTAATTTACAGTTCCTTCTCCGCTACCTTGAATCCCAAAGCATGAGACACGACAGCCGGCATCACATAACCAGATCTTTCCACTGAAAAACACATGAATTAAGGGCTCCTTTGAACAGGGATTCATCTCTGCGTTGAAGGCACGTCACTCAAAAGGGTCCCACACTGAGGATCTACGTTAACATCCGCAGTGCACTTCCATGTCACTTTTTGGTCTCTCCTCCAGCTTCAGTTTCCTTACTCCTCTCTTGGGCAAAATGACTGATTTGCGTTCCGTACCAACTTCAGTGTACAAGCATTAACTTCCAAAACTAGTACGACATTTACTATTGTACAATGTTACAAGCCTTTTCAACCTGACTAGGTGGCTGGAATGTTATCAACTCTCAGTTATATTACTGACTGGGCCTGTGAACTGTATTTCTTTCTTTTTCTCTTTTTTTTTTTTAAACTAATTTTTACATTTTTAAGTTACGTTTTAACTTTTTTATGTTAAGTACAAGTACACCTGAAAATGAGTTTGAGTTTAGAAAAAGTAAATTACTACATTTCTGATTTAAGAAAAAAAAGCCTCAACAGAAACAAAATTTATAATGTATGTACAGAAAAGCAGTACATGAAGAAAAAAGAATCATACACTCATTTAAAACCCCAGAAACATCGCTTCAGTCAATAAAGTGATAAAGAAGTTTTATCTTCTCAGATCCTGGAACCTGTTCTCTTTATCTGGTCTGAACATATAAATTTGGTGATCTTGTCAACATACTCCAATAACCATTCTTTGGATATATTCTGAAGAGAGACAAGCGTATGCTTCCCCCATGGAAGAAGAAGCAAATGAATTTTTTTTTTCTGGTATCTTTTACCAAGTTGCTGTTTGAAAGTGTAGTTCAATGTGCTGACATTTTGTCATATTCCTAATTCATATCAAACCCATGAACTGTCCTGGAAAGCCTTATTTCAATCTACCTCAGAAACTACAGCTTTTTGAAGAAAAAATTGCAAAACGTAATACCATAGATCACTGAGTAATACAACAATCATTTGCCCTAACCAAATATTCCTTTTAAAAGAAACATAGTATAACCTTCCAATTATCAGTACTCACTTACCATTAACCGTCAGAATAAATCACACATAGGTCACATTAAGTAGCATGTACTATGGTAACTGTTTAGTTTTACCCAACTGAAACTGATAATCTCAGTTGCTACCATGTTAGCAACATATCACTAACTCGAGCCAATGCAGACTTTTGCTATACACTCATCAATTGAAGACGCGGAAATATTCACGTTCAACCTTTTAAAGATTTTATAAGTGTAATAGAAGATAAAAATGACTTGAAATTAAAAGGAGACCAAGGTTTTGTTTCAAAGACCAGTTCTGAAGAAATAAAGGCTAAATATAAAGGCGTTAAAGTATGTTATGCTATGATGACCGGAACAACCAGTGCATCTGGGGGCAAAGAGAATCAAGAAAAGCTTGTGATTCACTTAAGCTACAATGGTTTCACAGGAGATACAAAGAACATTAGAAGAAGGAAAAAGAAGTAGTCTCATGCTACACTAAAAAAATACACTAAAGCTGAAGCTGAAGGAATTTTGTGAATTGAAGTATCATTTGCTGAAAATATGTTCATAGCTTTTTGTGGCAGGATCACTAAATATTTTTACTCCAATCAAAAACATATCATAAAAACATATCACACTTCTCTGCTTGTAGATCACTTTCTAGACTACTTAATCAAGCAAAATATCAATTTTATAAAATAAGAATACAAGGAAAAGACTGATACTCTTTTCTACCACTTGTCTCTTCATGATCCCCTCTCTCCTGTGCTAGACAACTCTTAGTAAGCAGATGATAGTTAAGTAAAGGAAGGAACAAAGATATTCCCTACCATAATGCACAGATTACCAACATAACCAGAATTTCAACCAGTTCACTGGAAAAAGGGAGACACACTTGTCCAAATCGTTGATTCTCTTGTCTGAGTGGAATGTGTGCAAAAGTGATCAGCACAAGTTTTCAAATACAGCTCGTCAATCAAATTAAGCAAATCTCAGCAGGCACAGAAAAACAAGCAACGCTGTTGCCTACTATCTTGCTATTACTTCTTTCTGCTCCCATCTGCTCTTGTACCAGTATTACAGAAATTAATGACTTTATCCTCACAGGCAACCTCTGAAGCAAAGACTACGAATATTACAAATATGCTCTTACTCTCTGTCTCAGCTTCACCTGACTCCACAGGATTCTCCACATTTTTCTGAAGCAAACTACCAGACCTTCCGTGACTTGCCTGAATCAGAAACTAAAGTCTCAGGTCCTGGACCTCAGCTAAGGCACCAGACTGGGGTGTTTTTTCCTGAAAAACAGGGCTTTCTCCACAGACCACTTACACTGAAGGTTCTCAATGGCTTAAAAATATTTTGAAATGAGGCTTAAGATCTGTGTGTGACCTCCTGAAGGCACAACTGTGGCACAGAATAATGAATGTACAGAAACTACTTCAATAAGTGTGGAAGAGGAGACCATGGGAAGGACTGGAAAAGAAACAGCATAGCTAGTTCCATCTCACTATATTCAACACATCCCCCATTAAGAATTCTCAGTAATGAAAGTATTACAAACAACAAATCCCAGTGTTCATATTTAATATTATACCAGATAAATGCCCCATTTAGGGAAGAATTAAGATGTTCATGTCCCTTCATTCTTCTTCAACTTTATATAGAAAATATTTCAAATCCTAAGATACAGATTTAAGGAGTGGGCAGGAGGGAAAGAGATATTTCACAACATTGCCACTACAGAAAAACTGGAAACAGATAGATCTTATATTCACAGTGACCGCATTGATTATCAACTAGTTGCATGATTAACTGCCCGACTTAGAAGAGCAGGATATCATCAGCTACCCATTTCATTCAACAGATGTGTACATTAGAACGAAAAACATGCTTGGTATCTTTCTGCTAGACTTGTTAAAATGGTCTTAAAATTTGTTTTTTGAGTGAAATGGAAGAAAACACTATTGAAGCACTTACGTGGCCTGTTGACCTGCCTCACCAGACTTTCTAGTATCTTTTATTGTATTAGGGCATGGAAATATGGCAGATCCAACAAGAATCCTTTTCTTTTCAGCACACTCAGTTTTTCAACAAGCCTTAAAGACTCTCTCAAAGTCAGACCGTTCTGAAACTGCATCTTTAGACATCCAGTCTCTGACATTCACGCCTTGCAGTTACCTTATAAAATGCTAACTTTTCTGTGTTTTGTACAGATATTCCCAGCTCAAAGACAACAAAATAATATAATAAATAATGAGTACAATTCTTCTCTAGGACTTACTATTTTCAAGTGTGCTAACATATACAATTAAAAAAAAAGTAATTAAAATTACTTACATATTTCCTAAATTCAATGCCTAGAGTGACCCCTACTGGTCTGCCTGGCACCCCAGCAGAGATAGAAACCAACAAAAAAATCCACATCAATCCAAAGAGTCAACGTGAGCTAACTTACATGGACAGTCCTCAGATAAAGAGCATGTATACCTTATTCAAGTTACAGAATGACTAATACTAATGACTCAATAGAGGCAAAAATACTCCAGTGCTTTCTATGGATTTCTAAGCATTAATTCTTACGGTTATTATAAACAACAAAATAATCAAGTAAACGGCCTGTAAAGCTCACTTACTACATATCAGTATCTATAGCTGAGATCCACATTATAATGAAGAGTTTCAATTTTTTCCCCCAAATTTTCTTAAAAAACACCCAGAAGAAATAAACTTAAGTCTACTAGAGGTTTTAAATGAGAAAAACGTATACTTCCTGTACTTTCCCAATGAAACATGAATAGCAGTTACAACAATAAGCCCCCATGAATCGGACTGTGCTTGCTACTCATTTATTCATAAAAAGTAAGGCCATGAAAGTATCTAATTACTTGTCTTAGAATTGTCTGCTTTAATAGACAACTAATAAGCCAGGTAACCAATAATGTGCTCTGTAATACACAAGCTTTTCACCTAATACACAATTTTATTAATTTAATGATGTAGGAAAATCAGTTCAAGATGTTAACACTAATATGAGTACACTCATAGATTAACAAAAGAAAGAGTATCTCTGTTCATTTGAAGCGCTGAATGTTTTCTTATTTTTTATAAATACCTATATTAGACACACACACACTCCCTTATGTATGAAATCAGTACCCAACTAGGATCAAAACCAACTAGAAAACAACAAAGCTTATGCTAAGTGTGAATTCTAAGTGCATTTCTTTGACTATGTGGCTTTTTAATATGATTGTAACATAAAGTGAACAGGAGATTGACCAAACAAAACAAATATTTGCCTCTGACTTTATTTCGGCCAGGATTAATTCCAAGAATCTAGTAACAGTAAGCAGTGCTAATTCCCACTCCTGAAAGAAACCTGTGCTTAGAAAGCTTAAGCAACGGAAACAGAAGACCAGCCTTCTCTCTCTGCTTCAAAATTCCTGCAAATTAAAAATACTCTGAAGTGACTCCAAGTTTCCACTGCATCTAAACCAAGTCAGTGCAGCGTTGCTCAACATATGTTCATACAGGGAGTGTACAGAAGATATCGCTTGTCTCAGCTGCTCAAGGGTAGCTGGAACCTGGAGACACAACGTGGACCTGGGGGCTCCTCAGTGGTCACCAGCAGGCTGGCCTGCACTTTGCCTCTTACTTCTGACCACTAGTGAAGGTTGTTGGAGCGAACAATTAGAGCTGAAAGTTATTTTTAAAATGCATTCAACCAGTTCTAACTTCGCACACCAAATCACTAGAGCCTTCAACAGGAGCTCAACATGTTATAGAGATTTTATTTTTGGGAGACATATTTAAATATTTACAACATTACACAGAGGAGAATAAAAGAAAAAAAATAAACACAACAGTAACATGCTATAAAACATTTAAGAAGCCTGTAAATTGGCTTTTTTTTTTTTTTCAAAACTATACAATAAACTTGGCTATTGTTTTCACTGAAATACAAAGTAGTACAACATCCACTGTAAAAGTATAAATTTAGATATCGTTATGTCAAAAAAAATACAACAAAAGAACACTGAGGTTAAAAGTCAAGCACCCCAAAGTCAGTGAATTCAAGAAATAATGCTAACTATACATATCATAATCAAGCCCTTTGTGCTCAATGCCTCAAGAGATGATTAAGAACTCACTTCTCAAGATCTTGGCATTATTCAGTGAGCAAGCATTCTAGCATTTTTGTGGTCAGCCTTGCTCATGTTTGATCCCAGGCCTTTTAAGTGTCATCTAAACACAGAACTGAACCAAACACCAAGCTGAGTGACTCAGTTGATTTGCCTGAAGGAAGAGATGCCATTCAGAGGGACCTTGACAGGCTTGGGGAGTGGGCCCATGTGAATCTCATGAAGTTCAAAGAGGCCAAGTACAAGGTCCTGCACCTGGGTTGGGGCAAACACCAGTCTCAATACAAGTTTGAGAACAGACTGAGAACAGCCCTGTGGAGAAGGACTTGTGGGTACTGGTGGATGAAAAACTGGACATGAGCCGGCAATGCGCACATGCAGCCTAGAAAGCCAATCACATCCTGGGCTGCATCAACAGGAGCGCGGCCAGCAGGTCAAGGGAGGTGATTCTGCCCCTCTACTCTGCTCTGGTGAGATCCCACCTGCAGTATGGTGTCCAGCTCTGGAGCCCCCAACATAAGAAGGACATAGGCCTGTTGAAGCAAGTCCAGAGGAGGCCACAAAGATAATCAGAGGACTGGAACATCTCTCCTATGAGGACAGGTTGAGAGGAGTTGGGGTTGTTCAGCCCAAAGAAGAAAAGGCTCTGGGGAGACTGCATTGCAGCCTTTCAGTACTCAAAAGAGGCCTATAAGAAAGATGGAGAGAGATTTTTATTGGGGACTATAGTGACAGGACAAGGGGCAACAGTTTTAAACTGAAAGAACGGAGATCTAGACTGGACATCAGGAAGAAAATTTTATGAGGGTGGTGAGACAACGGAACAGGTTGTCCAGAGAAGTTGCGGGTATCTCATCCCTGGAAGTGCTAAAGATCAGGCTGGACCTAATCAGCAACCTGGTCTGGTGAAAGCTGTCCCTGCCCATGGCAGGCGGTTGGTCTAGATGATTTTTAAAGGTCTCTTTAAACCCAAACCATTCTATGAGTCTATGAATGGGGACATTTTACATTTCTAAGCTGTGTACACCAAGAAAAGGGGCCTAAGTCTATTAGAACCCAAAATTTCCTCTCTGTGGTAGTACAAAGTAGCGCAATGCCAAAGCTAGCACCAAGCCAGCTTCAGTGCCAGACATACTACTACTTCCCTAGGCTGCTCTGATCAAATTACAGTTTTTTTTATCTGTATTAGTTTCAAAGCCCTGATCTCCGTGCAGCAGTGCAAAGCCACACTGTGACTGCATGGGTGTAAGAGCATATTTGGCTGACTTGAGGCTTTTCACACTCAGCTGCTTCTCAGAATATGCTCTCATGGTACCTTGTCTCTCCTGCCCTCTGCTAGTGGCTGGGCAGTCTGTGCACGCACTGAGCTCTCAGGTTAAAACCACCCATAAGTCCTGGACCTCAGCCAGTAATCACAGTTAAATTTTCTGTCTCCAGTGCTTGGGTGATCCAGCACAGCGGCCTTCAAAAGATTGACAGTCAGTGTATGCCAGCTATGAGACAAGTTACCGTGCTACTATCTTGCCTTCCCTGGGGAATGATAAATTAGTCTCCAATGCTCTTCTGCAAGTCTGTTCATGATATGTAAATGGAATAACGTTTTACTATCTACAAACTAGAAATTAAGAACTGTTGTAACGTAGAAGGTAAAAATGGTGTTCGTAACCGGGGACTGAGTAAATGTTGACTCTGGTTGCCTAATTATCACACTGTCCACCATAATCTCACCCTATTACCTTAAGAAATATAGGAATTGTCTGCCTGAGCCATGAAGAATAACAATTTTTCACTGTAATCATAGTCCTTGTTAGTGACCAGGTTCCTTGCATACTAGGGATTTTTTAATCAATTAGCATCAGACATCCTGCTAATGCCAAGAACAGCAGTGAAATACCAGGTGTTTATATGTAGTATCCACAGACTGATCCCCTCCTTTCTTTTTTCAGCCTTTTACGTTACTGAGGATTGTTATGGAGTTGGTGCTCAGTGTTTTCTTTTCCATCTAAACAGCCCCTGGTGTATTCCATTCTTCACTCTGATCAGAGATCCAGAAGGCAGTGTAATACGTCATATTTCCTCCTACACTGCCTTCTCCTGTGGGTGCTCTTTCCCATACACTCACATTTGTTAGAATACAATGCCTGAAAGCAGACATGGTACTCCTTGCTTAGCATACACTTCTCATCATTGACTTTTTTTTACATTCATCTTCTGAAACTCCAACATGCATCTGCCTTTTCTGCAACAGCATGACATTAGTTACATGGCCACTATGAGATGCTCAATAAGCCCCAGATCCTTTCAGGAATATCTGTTACCTAATCTGTTGGGTCTTACTATGTGCTACTGATATTTTTGATAAATACAGCACTTCGCACCAGTTCCTATTGAATTGGTGCCTCAATTCCGTTTCTTAAATAATCTTTCAAATTTATCAAAATTATTTTTAATTCTACTCTTGTTCTCCAGCTTGTTCACAGCCAGTTCCACCTTGGTGCTGATGGCAAATCTAAATAAGGACACTCCTATTCTATCATCCAGGTCATTAAAACATCAACTCATACACGACTTCAAACACACCCAATCAATCTAGCCACTGTTGACATATGCATATGCTTCTGTGTACCTGCATCCACATATGTACAATCACATTTGTGTGCATGGCATGTTTGTGTTCTGGCCCTATCTGAATATAAGGAGATTACACTGACCACAGTACATTGTTGGTTTTGATGTTTGCTTAGTGGCAACTGATTTAGCTTGCCTCCAGTACAAATAAAACTTGTGTTAACAGCATGCTCCCTGAATTCAACTAACTTGTACTTTCCACAAGCAAACACATATTTTAACTAGGAAATGTGACACAGCTGTTTGTACTAATGCACAAATAACATACACATAAGCTAGCACATTGCAAAAAATTGACATTGTTATAAGAAGCCATCCTACAAAAAACTCCACCAAGAAATAAAAGAAAAAAATACTTTCAAAAGTTGGTCTGCATAAAGCTTAAAAAGAAAACTTCCCTTTTTTCTTTTTATGTGCAATATTGAATAGCGAGTTCTGATCTTAACCCAGAATTTCTCTGAGGAACTGTATAACATGACAGTATTTTTCTGAATATATTTAGAACAGAAAAGGAAAAAATGCAGGCTCATTTTAAAATTTTGCTTAGCTATGCAAACATGGAAGGTACAGTGGGAAAGAAAGTGGCAGACTTGCACAGACTTGCTAGCGGGGTCCTCAGAGTTACACTGCTGTCAGAAATTCCCTAGGTGAAACTAAAAAGAAATGGTTTGTGCCCAAGCATTTTTATAAATTCCTCAGAGATACCATAAATATTAATAAGAACATATTTTAAAACAGTCTGTTAAATATTAAGGCATGTGCTTGTATGCTATACTAACGTACAACAATTGAATAAACACCAGTTCTTCCCACAGGATTCCCTAAAATATTTTCTTGGGTCTCCAGAGATATCCTTATTAACCCAAGCTAACATGTTCAAAATAATATGATTCAATGATCTGGCAGTTTCTAAGAACAGATTACTGACATGGTTTTGAATGTTTCCTAGATGAAATCACTAACATTAACACCTTCACGTTAATCGATTGGTGTCAGCATAATTCTGGAAAGCTATGCTGCAGGCTCCAACACCAAAGCAGTAATCAATTAAGGAAGTCAGCTGAAAAAAATGATGCAAAGATCAGAGTTGTCAATGGCAAAATAATCTCATCTCAATGGTGTCAAAGCAAGAGTAAAAAAATGCCACGTACTTCCTTAATAATGCAAGAAAACTATTCCAAACAAAGCTTCAGTAAACCAGTGATTGTCAAATAACTATTGCAACTAAAACCTCTGAAGAAGTTATTCAGGAATCTATATTCTAGACCATATTTACATAATCGTATACAAGATACAATTCAGTATAAGTTATACAAGCTTTTTTTTTTTACACATTATTAAAGAACATACTTGCTAAAAAAAACAGTGATTTTATTTAGAGAACACTAAAACTCCAAACAATTAATAGAGAGTTAAACACCAAGAAAAAAATACATGCAGTTTAGTCCCTGGAAATTAACTAACATTTTTTAGGCATCCTACACACTTTAATTTTTGAATAGGGAGAAACAAAGCCACTGATTTTTAACTATATGTTCTATCTGTAAGCACAAATAACACTGCTTTGTTGGCCTGCTAAGTTCTTGAACCTGCTGAGTTAGCAGGGATGTCCACAGCAGGCTGTTGAGAAGGGGAGCGCTAAATACCATTCAAAATAGGGTTCTCATTTCTCCGTACTCTTTGTTTGGCTATTACCATCATGAGGGCCTCTACCACGCTACATGCCATAGAAAGCTACCTGACACAATCTGTAGTGCATTCTTTACCTTCCACGAGCAAACCATCAGAATCTATTAAAATTACTTTACGCCGATAGCACTAGAGACATGACAAATCACAGGCCAAGAGTCAGATACCAAAGAATGTGTCTCAGGGCGTTGGGGCCAGGCCCATTTGCAAGCAAATGATATTGTGTGAAGCTGGCGTGCTCAGTGCATGACAAACTGATGCAATTTCAGTACTGTCGGAGAAGCTGGGTGAGATTTCTCTGATGCTGGCTACGGTTAGTGTACAGAATTGTGCAGAGTTCCCAGATTTGAATCACTTGGGGCCTGAGAGGGCTTCACTTGACAAGCCACAAATAATTACACTACACTCTTTCTATTGTACTCTATTATTTTGTCTCTTATCTCTAGGCTTCGAGCACTCATGAACAAGCAAGGTCGCTTCTATTTTGACCATGATGCAACAAAACATTGCTCTTTTGTGATATGATAAATAAAACACAGCCTTGCAGACTAAACATTTTTATCAGGTCCATTTTCTACTTTTATAAGCAACAACTTGTTAGAAGCGCAGAGGTTGGAAATAGCCATGCAGGCAAGTTCATGAGCTTTTCACTTAAGACTGTGATACAGATATCTTGTTATTGTAAAAACTCATTTGAGAAATGGGGCATTAAGTTCTTAGTCCGTAACAGATAACAGTTATATCTGTGATTACTTTAAGCAGGTTTTTACTCCCTTTCAAATCAGCAATTTTTGACAATTTAGTTGGTCAGTAGCAAAAAATAGTTTTGAATGTGCAGCATGTTGCCAGTTCTTTCCCAGACACCAAACACTTCAAAACTAAAGTAACTGCATCTTCTGTGTAAGATCACAAAACGTATTATTTAAACACCGAGGTAGTTAGGAAAGTTCAGCGCTAATGGCATTATCCTGGGAACTAAATTTAAAAAGAGGAATGACACTAAAAACATCCACACTCTAAATGAAAAAAAAAAAATTAAAAAGCTGAGGAAAAAGCAGTGGCTTTCGTGGTTTAAGGAACTAAGTTCTAGTCATATTTTCCTAGTTTATAGAACAATTTACTCTTTCAGAAGAAATTCCTTTCTTCCTGCCATGGTCTAGGAAAAAATTAGGCTTTTAATTTAGAGTTCCGTATTACAAGCCAAATGGTAGCAGGGTTTTTTCAGCCTTAAAACTATGTTTAGAGATTTTCTAAAGCTGCAGTTAGATACAAACCATCTGATGGTAAAGGAAGAATGCAAATAGGAAGACTAAATGCACATAGAGAAAATAATTCTACCCAGTACCTTGAAACCGTTTCTGACTCCCATTAATGTGTTCTCCTTATATTTATTTTCCAGATAAATATATAGTAGCAAGTAGGCATCAAAAGGTACAGAGACAACGTTAAAGGACTTCTTAGCTACAAGTGCTGAACTCAGAGATTATTCTCCTACTTTGTCTCTAATTCAGGCCAACATAAGGGTTGTCTCATTTGAGAGAAAGCAATTACTATCCTAACACTGTTAACAAGTTCTTACCAAGTTGTTTTACAACACATCTAAAAATATGTTCTCCTTCTTCCCAACTGGCACTAAAAATTTATGGCAAAACAAGTCTGACATCGTAACATTTCTGCCAAGGCAAGGTAAAACTGAAACAACCAAAGGAACAGATTTTGATATAGAAGAGAAATATGGAATTTTTTTTTTAAAAAAAAAGCATACTCAGCCATACTTCAGAATCTACTTGAGTTTTGTAATCTCTGTGTTGAAGAGAAATTTTTAAAACATGCAGAGGAAACAGTGCAAAGATTGTACTGCTACCAATCATACATCCATATCCACATTCTGAGTGCTCAGCAAAAGGAAAGGTCTCTGACATTTTTTATTCATTACCAAAAATAGATGTTTTCAGTAGTTACTGACTTCTTATGCTCCCTCACCACAACGTGAAAAGAGAAGCTAAGTCTTAGGCTTTTAGAGAGAGCATGGATCTTCAATTAAAACCTAGCTTTTAAACATTCTCTGGCTAGCTTTTAAAAATTCCCTGGCTTGCTTTTAAGAATGGAGTGGTTTGGAGTTTGATGTAGCACCTGTCATCGTGGAATATAATTTTTCTTAGAATTTCAAGAAAAGACAAAAGCAAGAGGCATATATGTATGCCGATCCTATAATGGCACAGCATTCAACTTCAAATTTGGTTTGCCTTTTTTTTCTTGAATATCCATTTCTTCACATATTCCAAGCAAAGTAAATGTTTTTATAACATTCCCTGACATTACTAGAAATCCATTCCTTCGTGATTAAATTGAAGACATGTTCCTTATGCTTCCACATATTAACAAAGCAAGATAGTTAGATTGTAACTACCATGACAGATTGGCTGCAAGTAAGACACATGACCAGGGAGTCCTATTCCTGGAAAGAACCAGATTACTAAGTAAAGAGAATGGCATGGAATCTATATGCAAAGAAACAGAGTCCTGTGCAAGACCAGAAGGCAGCTAGCTTTAGTACATATGGTCACTTTTCATAAAAGCAGTTCAGTGTAATCCATACAAACTTGCCGTTGAATAACTGATTGCTTCACCACATAATCAAAATTATTCATTTGTCCTTATGCAAAAGATGATAGGAGAGCTTTAGATTTTATTATTTTCCAATTTGGAGATACTGCAGCACATAAATACCTTTTGTCCTCGTATAAAAAAGGAATCAATTTTTCAAAAGTTAATCAACCACAGGAATCACAGAATCACAGAATGGTTGGGGTTGGAAGGGACCTCTGGAGATCCTCTAGTCCAACCCAACTGCTAAAGCAGCTTCACCCAGAGCAGATCGCACAGAAATGTGTCCAGGTGGGTTTTAAATGTCTCCAGAGAAGGAGAGTCCACAACCTCTCTGTGCAGCCTGTTCCAGTGCTCTGTCACACTCAAGGAAGTTTCTCCTCATATTCAGATGGAAGCTTCTGTGTTTCAGTCTGTGCCCATTGCCCCTCATCCTATTGCTGGGCACCACTGAAAAGAGTCTGGTGCCATCCTCTTGACACCCACCCTTAAGATATTTATAAACACTGATGAGATCCCCTCTCAGCCCCTTCTTTTCTACGGGCTGAACAGACCCAGCTCTCTCAGTCTTTCCTCATCAGAAAGGTGCTGTAGGCCCCTAGAGATCTTCGTAACCCTCCATTGGACTCCCTCCAGCACTCCATATGCAGCCTCACCAGGGCAGAGTAAAGGGGGAGGAGAACCTCCCTTGACTTGCTGGGCATACTCTTCTTAAGGCACCCCAGGAAGAAACAAGGAATATAAAAAATAAAATAATTCTTATTTCTTATCTCACAGTTTTTGAGGTAGACCAGTGGGAGAAAATACTTTCACAGAAGTTATATATAATTTTCAGTATATTAAATAATTAAGTAGCCAAACAATAATAACACATGTTTGGATAGACATTACTTTTCACAGCATCTCACCAGGCAAACAACTATTACCAAGTGTAGTCAACCCCTTTCAAGACTGATTTTTGAAACTCTTGGGTACCATGTGCACAACTCAGCAACTCAGTTCACCTAGAGGTCCTGGTCTTAACAGGCACCCACAAACATTGTGACATACAAATATTTATATACACTAAATGGAAGATGCAGTGGAGGTTTGGCTGTTATTTCTTACTAATTACTTACTCTAGCTACACTGGTGGCAGCTTCAAAATCCAAAAGCATCTTCTCAGATTTCCTATTCATACATTTTTAGAGCTGACAGTTGTTTTGAACAGGAGGTGGAGCTCTCACTGTACCAGCAGCGGAGGAATGAGAGGAAACATACTTTGTTTAGAACCTGGAACGGACATGGTGCTCCTTTCTCATAGCATGCTCTTTCTGTCTTACCTTATTTCAATGCCTAAAAGTATCCAAGCATTGCTGTTGTGCCCCAAATACTTCATTTAAAAACAAACAACCAAATGAACGACAAAATAAAACAACAAACAAAACAAATTAAAAAATCCCAACCACATAGTGCTTATTGGTTTATGAACTGTGAAATGTTTATAATACGATAAATAGGTTGAAGTATTATTATTGTTGTTGTTGTTATTATTATTGTTATTATTATTATTGCTATTACTGTTGTTGTTATTATCAGACTGTTCCTGGTAAGAGCATATCCATGTTCTGGCTACAAGATCTTTATCATCAGGACACCTAAGAATAAAAAGTTTGTTAACAGACTACATACACTTATTTCCCATTAAAAATACAATGCCACTTTCAAAGGGAATTATGATGCTTCTCCTTTGTCATCAAAATCTTCTTCCAGAATGCTCTAAAAAATGCTATTGTAGCCCTCCGCAAGCCACACAGAGTACAGGGTTATAGAAAACCAAAACCAAGAAGTTGATACAAGTCCCCATATAATTCCTGTAAAGAGGAGAAATAACGGTTGCTTACAATGAGAACATTCAAAATGCAGCAGCTGGAAAGCCTCCACTAGCATACTTACATCGTGCATCCCTAATATAAGTACACCACTGTACCCAAATGTAGAACTGAAATTCTACCACCAAGTGCTCTGCCATGCAAGCCTGTCTTCCCTATGTTCTCCTTACTGCCAGGGCACAAGGAAGACCTCTATCCACCTTGGCAGAGCTGGGTCAAGACTGACTAAACTTTGTCTTCAGTGGTCTGTCGTGTAAGAAATACAATTAGATCATTAAGTTGTAGTATAAAGTCTCATTGATTTCTTTCCTATTTCTTGTGAATTCAAAGATAATCATTACAAGAACCACCAAGATTTACACGTATTCAGCCTCCATATAAGCAATCCTTTAAATTCCTCGATATAAAAAATTCATGAAGGAACTGAAAAAGAGAAATAGCTAAGGACAAGAAGAATGTGTTCATGTAAATTATCAACACAGACGACATTCTTCACAAAGACTGTAAAAATGAAAATCTATAAGTGGGTGGGCATCTGGTGGTATTTTTCAATGGATAATTTCAAATCGCAGTGGTTTGAAGAATTGTCATTTAAAGTTTCCAGTTATCCTAAAGGTAAATACCTATCATTAAAAAAGACAGCTTTCTAAAACTCCTTCTGCAATACAAACTTTATTATTATAAATTAATAACCTAGTCACTGCTGTAGATGAAAAACACATCTTCGACTTTTTCAGGACTCACCAGTCACCTAACATAAAAATGGTATCATATACTGAAATGACAAGATAACTTCATAAATGCCATGACAACAATGACTAACTAACAATTAAACCTGCAGTGAATTGTATCAATCATTAAAAATTCAAAGACCAGTGAAAATGTGTGTTATAGTAATAAAAAAAGGGAGAGACCTACTACACCTTCCCTCATGTTGTGTTTGAAAGCCTGTTGTGTTCTCATTCCCGGGAAGTAAAAAATGTACCTATGCTTAACATTGTCTTTGTTGACAAGATTTTACAAGTATCACGACTTGATACTAAACAGACAGCAAACACCAGCAGGAGCAGACAACCATTAATCATCTCATGTAATAATTCCATTGGTAGTGTTATATTATTAACAAAGTTTTGCCCTTACTCTCTCTCAAAGATTCAATGGAATTCAAATATATCTTTATTGTGATGCATGTTTGAATGCTCTGCTATCCCCTATCTTTCTGGAAATGTAACTTCCTCATCAAAACCACAAATCAGCACATCTTGGGAGAGAACTGAGTAACTGACGCTTTGCAGTTATGGTTTACTGACAGAATGTGTCAACTTCTCGTCTTTCAGATGGTAAATTGATACAGGCAATCATGCTTCTGTTTCTTTATCCCACTGCTGACCCCCCCTCAGGAATACATCAAAAGTGATTTCTTGCTCAGAGAAACCTTACATGGCCCTTTCCACTAGGATTTCACGACTGTGAATCAGGGCAGTTTTGAGCAATTGCACAACAATTAGAGATTACTGGAGCTACAAGTCTCTCTGTAATCTGTCTACATCCCAAAGCAGATTGAACACACAAGAATGAAATGGCTTTAACTGATTGTTATATATACACTTAGTTTTTCACTTTGGCTTTAACTTTTTCCAGTTTCTGTCTTAGCTGCCTTCACATGCACTGCAAAATTCTCTGTGTCTAACTTCATACTCTTGAAGTACCCATTGGATATCAAGTGATCAGTTTCATATCACTGATTTAAAGTCTGTCGACAGGAAAACTGACTGGAGGGAAGAAATTTAACCACCACTGCTCACAAATGCACAAATTAAAAAAGAAGAAAGTATTTTAAGTAACACCACTCTTTGGCCTAAATTTTCAAGTTTATTTCCTCCATTAATACAGGCTCCTTCATGGGAACTGAAAAAAAAATGGTCAAAATAGCTTTTTTCTGACATTCCAGAATCATTGGCATCTGTCCGATTATATTTATCCTCTGCATCTTCCCATTTAGGAGAGAAAAGTATCTGGTGGAGTAACCAGGACATTTAAAAATTCTCTATGAAAACACTAAGACAATAAAAATAGTATAATTGATCTAACTGATCTAATATTTCTCTTTAACTACCTTGAACTTGGAGTAACTGGTCTGTCACTGATTTCAATAAGGTTTGTGACACAAGGTAACGTGTTGAGCTTGTACAAGCCAAACTGGTAAGCAAGAAGTCTTCCTACTAATAGATTTCATAGTCAAGGCACACAGAGCCTCTTTGGATTTTCTACAAACTGCCAAGTTCACACAGTTCAAAGACTCAGTGAAAGGGTTAGAATAATAATACTTGGAAGTGTTTTTACATAAACTCATTCACATATTACTCCCTCCACACTTTTAAACTACAATATTTATAAATATACCCCCTTTATCTTTCACATTTATCACTTGCTATTGTGGCTTACTCTTAGGCTTCATATGGAAGAACATCTAACAACTTCCCTTTTTGATTCTATGCACATTTGCTTTGACAGTAAAGAATACTGAAATACAAAAGCTACACCAAACTTTAAGTCCCTGTAGTTTTATACCTCCATAAACAACAGTATAGCCTAGTAACTAAACCGCTTCTTCTATGAAGGCAAAGTCTATAGACTTTCAAAAAATCCACAGTACTTCAGAATCTTATCTGTCTTATCTTACTTCCACAACATTAGCAACTCCAGGAGTAATTTGGGCAGTAGTATTGAAATTAAATTAATTAAAAACATAGTAAGCACATGTGTCAGTCAAGTATGACCTCTGCTCTACAACACATATAAACGTATGTCACCTTGACCTGCCAAATACCACTGTAAAAATTTTTGGTCAATATAAATCAAATGTACACTAATTTATTCAGTAAGTTTCCTAGCATCTGAATCAACATTAGAAATCTAACTAGTATTTGTTATTCTGTTATTGACAAAGGGAGCATATTTAAATGATAACAAGAACACATGGGTGTCATTTCGAAGTTGAATTGTTCCCGAGGGACATCCTTAGTAAGCCTCTACATTTAAAGGTCATTCACTGCCAAATTATGAACAACTGTTGCATTTATTAGCACAGGCTCAATAGTTTGGAAGCTAGTGTCATCAATTTAAACTGACAATGAAATCTAGTTGTCCACAAGGAAAACAGACATTTTCCTTATTCCATGTGTCATCATTTTCTGTATACCCCAAACAGAACCAGAGAAGTGCAAGTTTACTCTGTATTTTTCTTGAGGGGGTGATGATAGCGGAAAAAATGCTTTCAAGGTTTTATATCAAAGGAAGAGTGTTTCTGTAAAGATGAGCTCCTGAAACAAAGACTGAAAGAAGCATGTTTCCCATTTATTAATACTTTGTTGACAGAGCTATATTTCAAGTGTTGCATTATAGACTTTTCCCTCTTTTTTTCTTTATAATCTTTTCTTTCCCTCAACTGATTTTTCACTGGTCAAGACATAACCTCCTCTATTTCTTAATTTCTCTGCAGTTTTTCCTCTGAAGCTAGGGAGAAGTTTCTAGTTTCTGTGCCAAGTCACTTCCACCCTTTTCCAAGAATTGCGTTCTGCTTCTACCGCTAGCCAGCGGTTGATAAGTTTCTGCCCTTTCCCCTTTCCTTGTGCTGCCTAGCCATACCAAGGAGCAAAAGAAAATAATCTCAAACAACAGATTTGAGGGAAAGCAAGCTGAAAACAAACCAGTAAGTTGGTAATGAGCTTCTTTAAAGAAAAGAACAACACTCCTTTCCTGTCTTTCCTTTCCAGGCAGTGACAATACACAGTGGCAAGTCGAATCAAAGAGGACCTGGATGCTCTTCTTCTCAAGACAAGGAACCAGAAACCCAGTGATGTCAGGAAAGCGTGTTTTGGTAGTCATGCAGAGCCACCGTAGAGAGGAAGGAGTCTCCTTCCAGTCTGTCATTTCATGCAGGAGGTCACCATCATCACTGTTTCAAGCAAAGAAACTAGGATAACCATCACAACACTTGTCAAAAAACCCTTCTTCAGCTCTCTTCCTTTGCAACAGCCCCTGACAGTCACAGTGCGGAAGACACTCTCTGTAACCCCCAGCAAGTTACTGAGCTGGTGGGGAGCCAGCATGTGAGCAATCTTTTATTTGCCCCCAGCTTCATCATCTGTTTCTGCTACCAGCTATATTACCTCTAATAGTTCCTTGTTTCAGCTATTCCAATAAAACATTTGCATTCTGAGGAAGTTAGCAGTTGTGGAAAAGAGAGCAGCAAAATATCAGTTAGGTAGTTCCCTCAGGACCCTGGGATGTATGTGATTAGGTCCCACAGATTTATGTGTGTTCAGGTTACTGAGGTGGTCATGAACTTTATCTTCTCTTAGGTTCATTTCGGTTGGACTATACCTTCAAGGCCAGGTCCAATTGTTAACCTGGTTAACACTGCCAAGTCCACCACTAAACCATGTCCCTAAGAACCTCATCTACACAGCTTTAAAATACCTCCACGGATGGTGACTCAACCACTTCCTTGAGCAGACTGTTCCAGTGCTCAGAAATCCTTTCTATGAAGTTTTTCCTAATACCCAATCTAAATCTCCCCTGACACAACCTGAGGCCATTTCCTCTCATCCTGTCACTTGCTACTTGGGAGAAGAGACCAACACTCTCCATGCTACAACCTCCTTTCAGGTAGCTGTAGATAGCAATAAAGTTTCCCCTCAGCCTCCTTTTCTCCAGGTTAAACAACTGCAGTTCCCTCAGCCGCTTATCAGACTTGTGGTCCAGGCCCCTCACCAGCTTTGTTGCCCTTCTCTGAACTTGCTTCAGCAGCACCTCAGTGTCTTTCTTATAGTGAGGGGCCCAAAACTGAACACAGGGTTCAAGGTGAGGCCTCACCAGCACAAGTACAGGGCGATAATCACTTCTCTCTTCCTGCTGGCCACACAATACCTGATATAAGCCAGGATGCTGGTGGCCTTCTTGGCCACTCGGGCACACCGATGACTTATGTTCAGCCAGTTGTCAACCAGCACCCCTAGGTCTTCCCCACACCTGCAGCATTGCCTGGGGTTGCTGTTACGCAAGTGGAGGACTCAGCACTTGGCTGTGCCATATAACTGGCCTTAGCCAACCAATCCAGCCAGTCCAGATCC
>VWYH01004905.1:116112-156252 GCA_013399365.1 Pampusana beccarii | reverse complement strand
CAATAAATTAATTTTCCCCAAGTGATGTCTGTTTTGCCCATGACAGCGACTGGCAACCAGTCTCTTTTATCTCAACTTAGAGATTTTCTTCATCTTCATTTCTCCCTCCTGCCCTATTGATGGGGAGGAGTGGGAGAGAGGAGTGTGGGGACAGGTTGCCATCCAGCCAAGATCAACCCACCACATGCTCACTGAAAGAAAAGTATTAAGAAAAAAGGTATTCACATATATTCAACTCTCTTTAATTCAGTACAGATATGGGGAGAACCAGCTTCACGTGAGTAGGTAACCAGGCTCTTTTTGCAGGTCTGTTGACTTTTTTTCAATCCTCTAACTTTCTTGGCACTGGAAAGCCCTTTCTACAGACTGCAATGTAGGAATACATTAAAAAAGCCCTCTGAAATTGCCTCACCTAGCTTATTATACAATGGCAACATAAGGATTTAAATCCTCAAATTTCTTATCTAGACTCTTGTCTGGTTTTGTGAGGGCTAAGCCTTGTCCTAAAATCTAAATGGAGTATGGTTTGTGTATACTTTTGTATACTTTCAGCTCTGGTGGCAGTTTCTGTCACTATAGTCTCAAACACAAAGTCCAATTCCTTCCAACCCAATGTCGCACTATGACAAAGGTAAAGCCATTGTGCCTTCCTACCATAGTACAGAGTCTTTCAAAAAGATGGACCCAATTTCAAAGCCTTGTGATTTTAGATTGGGTCCATCTTTTTGAAACACCCTGTATACTCTAAAGCAGCATAGACGAGCAGCCACATACTCCTGTGGTTCTTCCAAGTTTAGTGATCGTTTTCTCCTCCAGGACATTTTATCATGCAGAATTGTTTTGTGTTTTTCTAACACAAAGTTTCTCTAGATGTTCTGATGCAGCAAAACAAAAACACCATGATTTTTAACACTCTCCAAATCTTTTGGGACTGCTCTATGGTACTTGTGACCTTCAGCTGCCTCAGATGGCAACATATGATGTTGCCTTAACAGAATTGCAAAAAGAAGTCAAAAGGTCACAACTTTCAGAACTCAAAATTAACTAATAATTTTCAGACCAGATTTTCCTTTCCTTCTATGAGAATTGCAATGTTTTAGATCAGTTAATCGCTAAACTGCAGGCATCACACAATGTGCTAAAACCAGACATCATCTGCAATACAGACAGTTGCTAATTTCATACTGTAAGGATTTTTTTTTTTTTTAAATAGACTGCATTGCTGAGAATACCAAAGAAGTTATTTTTGTCCCAGGAAGCTAATATTGGTAAAATTAAAAGTTTACACTCAAGCTTGGCTTAAGATACTGACTACTGAGTAGAAGTTTCTTGACATCCTTTGGAGCTAGGCATAGAATGCCACAGAAGCCCAAAATTCAACTTTAGTTCAGTTTTTCTTGTAAGGAACATCAGATTGTACAAAACATCAAGCTGATGTCCAAATCTAATGAACTATTCAACAATGTCTGAATTAAACTAAATAACGTATTATATCTGACTTTTGTTTTAACAATTTTTTTTACAAAGCAATTTGCAGTTTGTAAAGGCCAACATGTTTATTCAGAATGATTCCCATGTAAACTGTTATGTGATTATATTTTGAGTGTCTTTTCATTAACAATGTAAATAATCACTGGTGCAACTTGAAAATCGTTGATATCATGCAACTGGTGCAAACTAACAATCTCCTTGACCAAAATCCACATACTTGTCCTTATTGGAACATATGGCATCTGGTGCACTGAAGTTAAGTCAGTATACTAAATTTTCAGAAATAAACGTCACCCAGTTTGCAAGAGGAGATCAGCTTTCCCTTGAAATCCATTCCTAAACACCTCTAAGTTTCTGCATTTCATTAAACAAGAGGTTATTACTCTGTATCTACAAGTTATTTCAGCAAGAAGAACAAACAAACTAACTTCCAAAAAGCTTCGGCTGGTAAAATTTGGTTGGTCTAGGCCACCTCAGAGTAACATGCTAGCAACTCTTCCACCATATGATTCTGTCTGCAAATATCTCATGGCAGAAATGTGTCTCAGGTCTCTGCAATTCAAGNAAAAAATAAAAAAAAAAAAAAAAAAAAAAAAAAAAAAAAAAGAAACTGCAGCGACCAGCTAATTAATCTGAAGAGCACAGACTGAGAACATCAAGGTAACACAATTTCCTCTGTACTCATGCTCTGAAATACGGCTGAAGACCACAGATGTATTTGGAAGCAGCCATGTGAACGCTACTGCCTAAGTCTCATTTTCAAAAGCGATTTAGGAAGCTTAAATACTGCGCGACTTGAAGGCAGTACAGGCTTCCAGACAAACACGTAGCATTCTGTTCCATAATATTAAAACACTGTTTGTTTCAAAGAGCTTAAATACCTGTCTGCTCTCTGCTTTGGGGCTCCTCCTGCCCTATGCTACCTAGTCACCTGGTACTAATGACATTGACAGATATGGCTGTGACAGATCAGAAATATTTAGTTTCTGGGAGACGGCTGAAGTAGTCAGAGACGCAGGTGGCTCCCTCCTCAATCCTCTAGCCAGGTGTAAAGACCCAAGTAGGGGCAGATGCACAACTGGAAATGAACACACGGCTGCACTAACAGCATCAGCAGGAGGCTTTTAATTTTCTCAACTGAGAGAGCCTGTTTGGCAGATGAAGGACGGACAAAAAATGCAGAGATGGAGGAGCTGTTCAGCATGCTAGCTCAGCAACAGCAAAAAGATATTAAAGTGGTTTTGGGGGAAACTAATGGGAAAAGCTCTTACAGATTAAGACAACAGTAATTTTGTCTTAAACCTAGCCTTTAGGAAGCAGTTGGAAATTGCAATAGGATTATGGAAGAGATAAAGACAAAATGTCAAAAGACAGTTTCCTAAACACCAGTGATGTCCACGCAAATGCCAAAAATACCAAGCCATCTATAAAGTTCTGCAGTATGTCCTAGCCAGCACCATTAAACTCTGTGGGACAACTAAAACCAACTGTAATAGTAACACAGAAGGTGACAGCTTGTTCATGAAGGGCGACCATGGCAAAAAGAAACGAGTAACAGGGTTCTGTATCGTACTTCAAGAATAGTGCATTTTTTCTGAAATTCAAGAGAACATAAAAGAGAGGACTGAAGTTAAGACGAAAGTCACGAAGAAAACAACAAAAGCAGTATTACAGGTGAAACAGATTCTCAAATTTTGAGGCAATAACAGACATTTTTTCTTAAATAGTTAACTACCCAAACAACAGCCTATGATGGTAAAATACAAGAACTCTGGCACTTGGTGAGAAAGTGATACAACATAGTCACAAGATATATGCAAGGATCTTGTTGCTTAAGAAAGCTGAAAAGGCTACTAGCAAAGGACATTTTATTCTGACTAAATATAAAGGAATTAGTGGTGAAAATTGAACTGTGATAGATAATCGTGTCACAATTACAAAACAATGAAGTTTAGCATTGGATTCTGAGTGCGACAGGATGAGGATAATGGACTTGGGAGAGGCACCAGAGAAGAAATAATAACTACAAGATGCTTAGAATACAAGGCCTCTGAGAAAAGACTGAAGGAAATGAGTTTGTTTAGTCCCACGGGGGAAAAATAATCAGCCTAAAAAGGCAACTGAAAATACTGAGATCAGATTTGGGGGGTGGAAGGGGGGAGAAACAAAAAAAAAAACCTAATAAACAAACCAAACAAGCAAAGCAAACAAAAATACATAAGTAACTTCAAAGGATAATGAAGTTTTGAAACTGATTACTTTCAGAGGCTGTGAAATCTACTGTCTCCTTCTCTGGAGACCCAAGAGGAGATTAGAAAAATATCTAATCAAGGATGATTAGATCATATAGGTATGAATCATCATACCTATATACAGAGGAATGAATTAGATTAATGTCTGGAAAAACCTTCTGGCCCTGTACTTCCACGTTATTGATACACATATTTCACAGCAGTAAGCTTTTCTTGCTTATTAAAACATTTAGAGGCTTCTTTAAGGCAAGAAAATCAAGAAATTCAGCTCTAGGCCTTTCACCAAGGTAGTAATTTATTTCCAAGCAAATTAAACAGGAATACTTCAGTAAGAAATGGATTGTATGTAAAGGAAACTGTGACTACAAAGCCAAACTGGAGCACAAGGCCTCACAATAGCTAGGGCCCTAGTGAGGAACCATGACAGCCCACAGCAGAAGTGTGAAAAAGTGTGAAGGTTACCCTGCTGCTCTGGCATGTGCTCCAGCATACATGGTAAGAACCTGATGATGATGAATCGGATCTAGGTAGAGATCCAGGGCTAAAATAGAATATATTTAATGATTGATAAGTGCAAAGCAAGTGCAACGACTCTAAGCTGGTAATAACAGGTGAATTTTGGGCTGCCAAGCCACTCATCCTGAGGCAACCCTGCTTGTAATGCTACATAAAGCTTACATTATGTGTACAACAATATGAAATACGAAATCTCGGTATGGATGTAGCAAAACTAGGACCACTGTCAAAACAGTAATTATGAGAGAGCTGTTTACTTGGGAACAGTTTTGGCAGAGACAAGAAGGTGCAAGGCTAATGAAAAGCTGGACCCAAACTCAGAGAAGATTGGAGAATAAAATACCAAATAGAGAATAAAATGGCAAACTAAGTGGCGAAAAAAAAGGAAGATGGGTCTTGCAATGTTAGGTGCGTAGACCTACAGATGGTAGTAATGCTGACATGTGGATTCAAGTCCACAAGGAGGCTAGAGGAAATCCACTTGGAAGACATGCTGGACTCTCCCTCAGGTTTATGTTCTCAAGATTTGGGAGGTAGGAAATAGATTTACACCTCAATACTTAGAAAATGGTAATTCAGTAGTAATCACATAAGTGATTCCGTAGAACCTGCTTTCTGTATCATAATAAAATCATAAATTGGTATATTTACTTGCATAGAGTATAGATTATTTTGCTGATTTCCCTATTTCCTCTTAGAGTGCTCATTAATCAGTAAACATCTTAATAATTCACATCAGCTAAGTCTCAAGTCTCCATTCCAAATGGTGGAGCGTCAAACCTTGGCAGTAACATAAACGCTATCTACATAGCAATTTTTTCTGACTTCCTTATAGGATGTATGAGTGAGGCTATGTGATAAAATCTCAACCACAAAGCAGCACCAAGAAACAACGCCAGGGGCAAAGCTCAAATAACACGCTGCCTCAGCTACCCCCAGCCCACCCAGCTATCAGCCCACCAAAGGTCCATCTCCGCAAGCCCAGAGGAGCCAAGGGCATGCAAGTGCAGATAAGAACCTAAACCATAGACTCCTAAGGAAGGAACACCCTGTCTGAGCCATCCCAGAGCTCACTCAGGAGAGCCTCAGCCCTCATGCCCAGGTGTGAAAGCCACTAAGTGAGTCATTTGGAGCAGCCCTCTCGATCACCTTTCAGACTAAGTGGGGTTGCTGTCCAGGGGCTTGGGGACATGATGGGATGCACCAGAAGAGCATTTGGGGATTGCACAGGACTCATAACAAGAAGTTTAGGAGAGGAACCGAAGACAGAAAGGATGGATTTAGGCAATTTGGAGAGGAAGCATGGGAAGATAGAGGGGTAAGGGGATAAAAAGGGCTAGTCGCATGTGAACAGTAGGCTGGTCAGTACACTTGTCTGGCCATGGCCTGTGCCTGAGCAGGGCAGCCTGTCCTGTTTTCTCCATAAACGCTTTTCTAACTCGTTCATGTGCGAGGGACTGTNCAAGATGCTTAGAATACAAGGCCTCTGAGAAAAGACTGAAGGAAATGAGTTTGTTTAGTCCCACGGGGGAAAAATAATCAGCCTAAAAAGGCAACTGAAAATACTGAGATCAGATTTGGGGGGTGGAAGGAGGGAGAAACAAAAAAAAAAACCTAATAAACAAACCAAACAAGCAAAGCAAACAAAAATACATAAGTAACTTCAAAGGATAATGAAGTTTTGAAACTGATTACTTTCAGAGGCTGTGAAATCTACTGTCTCCTTCTCTGGAGACCCAAGAGGAGATTAGAAAAATATCTAATCAAGGATGATTAGATCATATAGGTATGAATCATCATACCTATATACAGAGGAATGAATTAGATTAATGTCTGGAAAAACCTTCTGGCCCTGTACTTCCACGTTATTGATACACATATTTCACAGCAGTAAGCTTTTCTTGCTTATTAAAACATTTAGAGGCTTCTTTAAGGCAAGAAAATCAAGAAATTCAGCTCTAGGCCTTTCACCAAGGTAGTAATTTATTTCCAAGCAAATTAAACAGGAATACTTCAGTAAGAAATGGATTGTATGTAAAGGAAACTGTGACTACAAAGCCAAACTGGAGCACAAGGCCTCACAATAGCTAGGGCCCTAGTGAGGAACCATGACAGCCCACAGCAGAAGTGTGAAAAAGTGTGAAGGTTACCCTGCTGCTCTGGCATGTGCTCCAGCATACATGGTAAGAACCTGATGATGATGAATCGGATCTAGGTAGAGATCCAGGGCTAAAATAGAATATATTTAATGATTGATAAGTGCAAAGCAAGTGCAACGACTCTAAGCTGGTAATAACAGGTGAATTTTGGGCTGCCAAGCCACTCATCCTGAGGCAACCCTGCTTGTAATGCTACATAAAGCTTACATTATGTGTACAACAATATGAAATACGAAATCTCGGTATGGATGTAGCAAAACTAGGACCACTGTCAAAACAGTAATTATGAGAGAGCTGTTTACTTGGGAACAGTTTTGGCAGAGACAAGAAGGTGCAAGGCTAATGAAAAGCTGGACCCAAACTCAGAGAAGATTGGAGAATAAAATACCAAATAGAGAATAAAATGGCAAACTAAGTGGCGAAAAAAAAGGAAGATGGGTCTTGCAATGTTAGGTGCGTAGACCTACAGATGGTAGTAATGCTGACATGTGGATTCAAGTCCACAAGGAGGCTAGAGGAAATCCACTTGGAAGACATGCTGGACTCTCCCTCAGGTTTATGTTCTCAAGATTTGGGAGGTAGGAAATAGATTTACACCTCAATACTTAGAAAATGGTAATTCAGTAGTAATCACATAAGTGATTCCGTAGAACCTGCTTTCTGTATCATAATAAAATCATAAATTGGTATATTTACTTGCATAGAGTATAGATTATTTTGCTGATTTCCCTATTTCCTCTTAGAGTGCTCATTAATCAGTAAACATCTTAATAATTCACATCAGCTAAGTCTCAAGTCTCCATTCCAAATGGTGGAGCGTCAAACCTTGGCAGTAACATAAACGCTATCTACATAGCAATTTTTTCTGACTTCCTTATAGGATGTATGAGTGAGGCTATGTGATAAAATCTCAACCACAAAGCAGCACCAAGAAACAACGCCAGGGGCAAAGCTCAAATAACACGCTGCCTCAGCTACCCCCAGCCCACCCAGCTATCAGCCCACCAAAGGTCCATCTCCGCAAGCCCAGAGGAGCCAAGGGCATGCAAGTGCAGATAAGAACCTAAACCATAGACTCCTAAGGAAGGAACACCCTGTCTGAGCCATCCCAGAGCTCACTCAGGAGAGCCTCAGCCCTCATGCCCAGGTGTGAAAGCCACTAAGTGAGTCATTTGGAGCAGCCCTCTCGATCACCTTTCAGACTAAGTGGGGTTGCTGTCCAGGGGCTTGGGGACATGATGGGATGCACCAGAAGAGCATTTGGGGATTGCACAGGACTCATAACAAGAAGTTTAGGAGAGGAACCGAAGACAGAAAGGATGGATTTAGGCAATTTGGAGAGGAAGCATGGGAAGATAGAGGGGTAAGGGGATAAAAAGGGCTAGTCGCATGTGAACAGTAGGCTGGTCAGTACACTTGTCTGGCCATGGCCTGTGCCTGAGCAGGGCAGCCTGTCCTGTTTTCTCCATAAACGCTTTTCTAACTCGTTCATGTGCGAGGGACTGTTTACTTCACGTGTGTGTCAACGGGGGTCTGGGTGCAACAGCTGGAGTCAGTGCCAGTGTCCCTGGCAGTTCAGCACATGCAAGTGAGTGTGTGATCGAATGTGAAGTCGGACCAGCTGGTAAACAGGGCAAGTGGCCAAGGACACAGAGGCAGAGGGGCCTCTAACAGCCAGCCCTTGGTGGGACGGATCCCAAACATCTCCGAGGCTGAGAGCACAGCGGGGTCATCTACAGCACCAGGGAAGTCCTGGTCAACGTGTGTGTGTGTGTGTGTGTGTGTGCATTCACATGTGTGCAAGTGACATGGCCAGTACCAGCAACTGCAGCAGGGCTGTGGCCCCAGGAGCTCGTACGCCCCAATGTCAGCAGCTACAGGGCAGACACGCTGACCGCAGCTGCTGATGGGATCCACGTTTTCCATATGTATATATACGATTCTCATTAGGGGACCCAGTCACTCCCTGCGAGAGAGAGGAGCAGGGTGAGACCCCTGGAGCTGTTTGTACTTGAGTGAGTGCTCTGTCTGCGCGTCTGATCCATCTGTGCATATATGTATACGTGTGCTGTTCTGTGTGCGCTGCATGCAACATGTCCACTGGGAACCCCGTCTCAGCCTTGCGACTGGATGGATGTGGGGCCACGGAGCAGCAGCTGCCTCACCTCACTCAGGCTGCTGGATCTGGTGTGATCTGTTTTCCTCTAGCAGTGTTGTATTAAGCCAAATATAGACAAGACTGTACCTGCTCTCTAAACCAGATACGCCATCAATGCACCGTACTCCCACCAAGCTATCGATACATCGAAATCAGTTTGACTCACAGTATTATGGGTTGTAAAATTATTAAATAAAACCAGGATTAACAAATACGGAGTATTTCTACCAATCACCACTAGGAAAGTGTTTTTGAAGAAACATCGTAAGAGTCCAACTTTCTCCATTAAGACTAACAAAAAAATAGGCAGCTGCAATGCTTAAGCAATTTCTATGATAAATCTTGTGCCACTACTTCAAGTTTCTAATATTTTGATTATTTTTGTACTGAGACAGAAAGAAATCCTCCAAGGGCAAGCTAGCAGTCAGAAATTCTTGATTTATATCTAATCTCTTCACTGACAGTAGGGGCGAGCCACATAAAATCTCTCCCTTAGTTTCCCTACCTGTAATAAGCAAAAAACATGACACAAAAAATTGTCAGGGTACTAGACAGCAGTTAGAATTAATCACTGCTTATTTGTAGTGAATTCTGAAAGTGAAAAGGACAATTTGCAGCAGCAAGGAGTCCTAAAATGACACAGCACTCGCAACACAAAATACAGCCGGGAAGAGAAACCATTTTTTTGAAGTGCAATTTTTATAAGCATAGGGAACAGTTACACCCTATTTCCTTCATGTATTTTATTTTTGTAGCAAGGACAAAAATAAAGCTTAAACCAAGGCCAGCCTACTTAAACACTCAGTTTATAAATACAGAAACAATGTCATCCTGAAACAAATCTGAATTTAATCATCTGGGAGTATTTATGAGAAATGTGGACTTGCTACATAAGGGCACCCAACAGCAGTAATGAAATCAAACCTATCTCAAGCACATTAATTATATACGATGTGAATTCTTCACTGCAAATTAAGTCAGCCATACTGCAGCTGACTGAGATTTAAACATCTATAAATAGCAACTGTGAATTTAACTGTGAAATGTATCACCAAATTCTCTGTGCACCCTGACAGAAATGCAGGAGATTAGGAACAGGATAATTCTATTTTCTTTAAATCAAATTGGACAGCACTTGAAATCAGGTATGCTTTTAAGACAGTGAAGAGGTCTCACAAATGGAGTGAGCTGAGTTACTCTTTGTGATGCAAGAGCATAATGTCCTCCAAGTATTAAATAGCTGTTGGCAAGTTGAAGTGGTACAGCTTTACGTTTGAAATTGATGCTAAATTTTTCAGCAAAAGTACAGAATTTCTCAGTTTATATGGTTCAGGACTGCTTGGCGAGTCCTATTTGCTGTAGCCTCAATGAAACAAATAGGCATCAGGAAGAGGTCAGATTCCTTGTAAACGTCTGTACATATAATGGGAACCACTTCTCAGGGCAGAGAGCAATTCAGCAGTTTCACAGCACAGCGGTTCCACTCCCGGCACAGGGCAGACCCAGATTCTCTTCAGAAGGCCAAGACAGACTGATCCCCTTAATCCACGTATGCTGCCTATCTAATCTTGAAACTACTTTGCGAGGAAAACTGCCAGTGGCTTCAAACAGAGCTCAGGAAGCGGTCTCAGGCTTTGTCACCTGCTACAAAATATTTAAAATCCCAGTTCTTTTTGCATTAAAAAAATATTGAAAAATGCAAATCCTTCTTATGGTAAAATTCAATAATGGCATTTTATTAAGACCACTCAACTCAGCAGAGTGGGGTGACAAACAGAAAAAGCTAAAAAACCTTCCAAACAAATTTTGCATTAACACTGCCACCTTACAACTCATTAAAAAAGACTACATAGTTTTCAAGACATAGGATTTAAAAACCTACAATCTCACCGACACTGGCCTCAAAATAATGGCCCAACTCAACTTTCTTGAGTTTTATCAGGGATTAACGTCACCTGCTTTAGGCAATTTATTTTCTAATTCCGTGGATAGTGGGGGAGGCAAGTTTAAGCACGTCTGTTCCCAGAAAAAAGAATCAGATCTTTCCTCCCAGACTAAACACAGATACCAGCCCCAGCTTCTCAGCTAACTATGTAATCCCAAGGGACTGGATTTTGGTGGAACCATAACGCGCAGCATTCCAGTCGGCTTCCTGAAACACGGACTGCTACATGACAAGGCAAACTTGTCCACCGTCCTGGGTTACAGCATGCCCGTATTCAAGGTACGAACAACAGGTTGTCATCCACACATTTGCTTCCTCAGCAGACAGCCCCAGAGATGAATGCACATGGAGATATGGAAAACAACTTATATTTTAACTATCTAGGATCAAAAGTTGCAGATACGCTAACAAGCTTAATGAATGCAGTGTGTAGACAACCAGGCTGTATGGAAAAATTTACAAGGTAAAATCTGTCCATTTCACATTTTTCATAAAATAACCTCAATTTGCAAACTCCAGCCCCAATGTCATTAGTCCTGCAAATGGACCCCACAGCCTACAGAAGCCTACAGACCCCTACAGAACAAGCAAATCTCAGTGAACGCACAGAAGGATCAGTTCTTGTAGTCCTCCCTTTGATCTGAGAGTCCAACAAGGTTATGGATCTCACACTGCATCTCGCATCTACAAGAGGCAAACACAAACACATTGGCAAAAACAAATTCTAATTTTTTTTTTCAGCTAATTTTCAGTATGCCTTCACAACGTACTTTTCAGAAGTGTTCTGAGAAGACTGAAAAGGTACTTTAACAAGGGTTTAGTCTGAAATACTTTTAACATGAAGTAAATATAGTGTTGTGAAAAATATTGTCAAAGTTTCTTGCTTTCTCCTCCTCAGAGAGGAAAAATATCTAACTTCAGAAATACACTGAGAACTGATTTTCTGAATGCAGGTGTTGTTTTGCCATTCTGTTGTGTATTTTATGTACAAGTTCAGTGTTGAACAAAAACCTCCGAAGGATCACAGTTTAAATTTCAGATAAATGTTACTAAGCACAAAGACGAGCACAGAATTTAAAAAACCAAAACACACACATACACAAAAAAAACCCAACAACGTCAAACCACAACCGCCCCCAGCAAAATAAACAAAAAAATGAATTGTGAAAACCTATAAGGACCTATAAGACCAGGCTAATCAACGTAAAGATAAAATTTAGAGGACTTAAATATCTAATTCCATTGATTTCCTGATCTCACATATTTTAAAATACTTCTAATGCCCTCTAGTCTAGTGCATCTGAAGATTTACTGCTCAAGAACTAGACCTCAATTTTAAAACGTGTAAACACATCTTCATGGGCCAAGGGGGCAGTAAATATACTCGCTCATATATTTGCCAAAGCGAAATAGTTACATGTATTCAATACCAGGGGTTCTCTTGGTTTGTGTGGCCCAGGACAGCTTTTGTTCGGAGTTCCTAGGAACTGGGATCAGAATTCAAGCACCAAACCAAACAAAACCACAACCAAACCACAAGACCTCATTCAGACCTCAGCTGGAATCTCACAGTCAGAAACAACAAACAGGTACAGAGGCAATGCACAAGGATATAATCAGGACAAGCTTTCTCATTCCCTACAAAAATAGTCTGGAAGAGCTGAACTTGATCTTAACAANAACAAAAAAAAACCACCAATGTTTTTAAACTGAAGGATGATGTTGGTAAAATGACAAATAGGCAGAAATAAGATCTAGACAGGAAATAACATCTTGGTTCTGCAGCAGTTTCAAATGGGAGTTCTAGTGCAAGCAACAAAAAACTTCCAATCCACCTGTTCTTAAAACAGCAAAATTTTATGTAAGGGATTACCTGAGACATCAGAAACTAGTGAAAACACACCAAATAGCAGTAGCATGGTATTTCTATATAAATTTCCCTCTCCTCTTGTTTTGAAAATATAATTCTGTACTTCTGAATGAGGAAGTGCTTGAAATGCTGTGAGGTTGAGAAACCAACACAACACACTCTCTCTGGTTCTATACTTTTTCCTAACCTTTCATAGCTACGAACAGGACACTTGGACAACAGACATTACTAACACTGCAAAACTATTCTTGTGGGCTCTTTTCGATCTATGAAGTTTTATTTTTGCAAAAATATACAGTAATGCAGTGTAGTTGTATATAGCTACTGATTTGGACATTGAGAAAAAAACACAAACAATTAAACGCTTAGGGAAACACTTTACTCTTCCCTTCTCCAGGCTCAGCTTCAGTCCAACACCCCTTCCTTTCCCTCCCTAGTCTCAACTTGTTTTCATCGCATGTTACACTTAGTCATTCCTAATTGCCATGGCCATGCAACAGGCAATGCACAAGGTTGGAGCCACTGTTGTATGGTTTCTTTCTGCTTCCCCTTGCTTCCTACTTGTCATCCTCCACTGCTGCTTGCTTCTAACTCATGCCCTCCAGCTCCTTCACAGGCCTGTCAGGGCTGTCCCTGCCCTGGTGAAGGCCCTCCAAGACGTGTGATCTCCCGGAGCAACCTGCCTCGGGCCTGGTTGTTTGGGAGCTGCAGTCCCTTTGGAGTGTCGTCAGTCCAGCGTGGGTCATCTCCTCCCAAGAGCACACCTCCAGCCACATGTCTCCTCTGTTTCTCCTCCCTTCCAGCAGCCACTCTCTTAAGTTAAGTCTGTGCAGCAACGCCACGTCGCTTTCCCAGCTGGCTGAGGTTTTGGTGCACAACGGTTGTCTTCATGAGCTTCAGACCTGCCTGAAAGAGGCCGAGACTGTGTTTGGTTTATACGGCAAGGCTTTGTTGGCGGGCGGCTGCAGGGCTGGCCTCTCTGAGCAGAAACTAGGGGCTGCCCCATGCCATGTGACAGAGCAATTAATGCAGGACTGTATCCCACGGGAGGGAGCCCGTGCTGGAGCAGGGGAACAGCGTGAGGAGGAAGGAACAGCAGAGTTACGGACTGACTGCAATTTCCACCCATTCCCCATCCCCCTACACACAGTAGTTTGTGGTCTCTGCGGAGCTGCTCTCTGCCTCCTTTCGTCCAATCCTGTAGCATTGCCAGGGGTTTTGTGACCCCTGAAGCAGGGCTCAGCCTTTGTCCTTTTAAAATTTCATCAGGTCCCTGTTGTTCAGGTCCTCTAAACAGCAGTCTTGCCCTCCAACATATCGACTTGTCCCTCCAGCACAGCGTCATTTGCTAAAATTTATGAGAGTGCCTCTGAGGGCCTCTCCTCTGAGTCAGTCAGAGATATTGAACACAACAGGACCCAGGACACACCTCTCCAAAACCCCTCTTGAGATTGGTCTCCACACAGCTTGACCTATTAACCATAACCTCTGAGCCCAACCATCCAAACAGTTTTTTACCCATCTACTTGTCCTCCCTTTCAGACTGTAATGTCCCGGTTGGATACAAGAATATCATAAAGGAGACAGTGCCAAAACCTTGCTAGAGTCAAGGTACCTAACATCCACTGCTCTCCCATTGTCTGCAAACCTGGTCATTTTATCACAGAAAACAATCAGCTGGGTCAGCCATGATCTACCCTTGGTCAATCCATGCCACTGCTCCTGATGACCGCCTGTTCCCTCACATGCCCAGAAATGTCTTCCAACAGGACTCACTCCAATATTTTTCCAGGGACACAAGTGAAGCTAATCGGACTGTAGTTTCCATGACTGATGCTTTCTTTTGAAGACGGGTGCAACATTTGCCTTTCTCAAGCTAAGTGGGACTTTTCCCAATCCACATGATCTTTCAAAGATGAGAGAACACCCATGCAAATCCTTCCAGATTAAAACTCGATTTCTGGAACACCGACAGTATAAATAACTTCTATGTAGTCACTACCAACCCAAAACTAAAATAAAAGATGGAAAACAGCTGTACTTGAACCAGAACAATTCCTGATAGTTCATTTTCTTTGTTTTGATTTTACATATTATTGTTTTGCTTTTGTACTGTAAAATAAATCTAATTCCAGTTTGAAACACTTTTATACATGTAATTATATTGTTTCCTCTGAAAGCTCTAGCAAGTTCATACCACACCAGACAACAAGATGTCCCCAGGTACAATTTGGATTGAAACTCAACATACAGAAATGCTGAGAGAAACTAATTACGTTACCTGTTCATTTATACTGAAGCCCTCTGTGACACTACAGAGAGAGGCATAGGATAAGAATCTGAGCAGAATGGATTTGTGGATTATATTTGCAAAATAGTACCCACCATATCGCAGTTCACTCTCCCTTCCTGCATAAGCAATTTCCATTTGCATTCTCTCAGGCATACTGTTCTATTTGTGACATGAACCAAATTATATTGCTATTTTGAATTATTTAGAGATATGACAGTATTTCACACCAAACCAATCTCCTCCAAATTTCTTCATTTTCTCTGGAAATTATCTTGGACATTTTTCCTCATGTAGAAACACTCACTAAACAAAAAGACAGAGGAGAGGTGGTTTTTAAGACAACACCCACGAAAACTGAGCAACAGCAATGTCAGCCTGCAGAAGTGATTACTCCAGGTTTCAGCTGTGGCTTCGACATTATTAATTTGCAAGCATCTACTCACCTTTTAAATTGCATCACAGAACTTGCATTCAAAGGAAACACAGAAATGTGCAGGAAACAAGCCATAATCACAGCTCACAGAGTAAATGTGTCCTAACTCAACCCATGCCCCACCATAAATCAAAGCTTCTTGTCAGACTACCAACTACAGAGGATCCACGTCAGGTGAAAAGAGTTCACAAGTATAGATAAGCGTGGAGGCTTCAGCTTCTGATGGAGAGAGGCTCAGCCAATCTGAGCTTCCTGAGATTTCACATCTACTCGAAAAGCAAGAAAGACAGACTCATTCCACTCCGCCTACGTATTACCCAAGCAAAGAGGATGCTCAGATGTGTTACAATTTCTAGCCAACATGAGAGACAGCTGGCATTCAACACAGAATACAAGTTAACAGGTTTAAACCACTAGCAAACAAGCAGCCATTACATTGGACTTACAGCCCTCACTTAAAACCATGAACTGTAAACAGACATCCCCTTTTCAGATGCCTCCTGAGTATATGTAATTAAGATTTCAGCTCAGCATCTAAATTATATATTGGAAATCACCGGTGACAATTTTGACAAGGCCACTGGTATTCTTACAAACACACACATGGTTCTTACATTGCCTACTACGGATTACATATTAAATCTAATAAGTACAAAGGAAAAATAATGGATGGAATCAATAGCTATAAAGGTGGTCATGAAATGATAAACATAAGTATTGTGATAGAGGTAATATTTCTGTGAAGAGCTGAGATTACTGCTTCATAAATTAGAACAATTCTGCTGCTCAGACAACTGAAAAGGAGTGCATACCCCTATGGCTTTCTATTATTTGTTTTCTAAACCACCTTCCATTATTACTATAACAAACTTGATTTTAACACCTGAAGAAATCCTGATCAGACAGGAATCAGAACAATCTACAATGAGTCCAGAGTTACACAAGTAATGGTCGTCCAATACACACAACTGCCTAGTCAACTGGTGACTGCCAAATTTATATATAACTGAGTTCAGCTTGTCATCTCCTCAGAGGAGAAAATCAACATATTTTCTCATTATCTGATCATCAGTTTTATTAAAAATGAATGGCTTTATTTACTTTTGACATTGCTACTCTTCTTCCAAATTTGGCTGAAATTAATCAGCCAGGGTATCGCAGGGAGGAAAAAGGAAAATAGAGACTTGTGCAAATTTCTTTATTTCTTTACAATACCAAGCTGGAGGGAAAGGAAAAAAAAAAAATATGGAGCATGTTCAAATCCCCTCCAGTGGATTGATTTTACCCATGTGTACAAAAACAATCAAACTGCCCAGTTATGTGACAGTATACCAAAAGCTCTGCAGTCACTGAGTCGTATCTTGAGATGCTGCCTGACACAATTATATTGATGTCCCTGACATCAGAATCAGTGACACTGATGACATTTCTGGTACGTACATTTTGCCCATTCTCAAAGGCCTCCAAATACCCATGGTTGCTTGTTTAGATTTGTTTGTTTCTCATCTGACTCTTGACCATTTTGGTAGAAGCTGGTTAGTTATACCCAGTCCTGCCAAACCAACCACACATTGCCCGCTGCCTTTTTACCACACCTACTTTCAGTGCCTTGTACGGAACCTCTCTTCATGGGGAAGAGTGGAAAGAGTGGCTGGAAAGCTGCCTGGTAGAGAGGGATCTGAGGTGTTGATTGACAGCTGGCCGAATATGAGCCAGCAGTGTGCCCAGGTGGCCAAAAAGGCCAAGAGCATCCTGGCTTGTGTCAGGAATAGTGTGGCCAGCAGGACCAGGGAAGTGATTGTCTCACACNGGAGGTTGTAGCATGGAGGGGGTTGGTCTCTTCTCCCAAGTAGCAAGTGGTAGGACAAGAGGAAATGGCCTCAAGTTGTGCCAGGGGAGGTTTAGATCGGCTATTAGGAAGAATTTCATCATGGAAAAGGTTATCAAGTATCGGAACAGGCTGCCCAGGGAAGTGGTTGAGCCACCACCCCTGGAGGTATTTAAAAGACACATAAATGTGGTGCTTAGGGACATGGTTTAGAGGTGAACTTGGCAGTGTTAGGTTAACAGTTGAACTCTATGATCTTAAATGTCTTTTCCAACCAAAATAGTTCTGTGATTCTTCGGCCTAAACAGTCTCTCCTTGATAGGACTCACTCCTCATGGTCTTGCCTTTCCACTTAACAGACCTCAAGCACTCTCCTTTCAAACTCTTTCCAACACAGCATGCCAAACAGAATACCCCATCTGCACCTTCACCAAGCACCCTTTGTGCCTCTCCCAAGGCTATATTGCTTTTATCTCAGTACAGCAACTGCCTTTTGGTACTAACATGACACTGACAACCCATCTTACACTGTAACTATCTGCAGCCCCCACAGATGTTTCTGCAGACCAGCTACTTAGCCAGCTGCTACCTCACTGTGGTACCATGCCCCTTGCTCTGGTCCCTGCTGAAAAGCATTTCCCTCCTCCTTCCCCCTCTCAAGACTCATTGTGAATGTTTTTCTGCCCTCCAATACCCTGGTGGGCCCACCCAGACTGCAGTGTCTCTGCTCTGGTTTTCACAACTGTAATGAAAATGTTGAGTACTACTGACAAAACCCTGCAAAATCCACCCTGATGTAGGCTTTCATTTCAGCAAAGAGTTACTAGATTCCTTTCTGCAGTTCGCATAATATATTTTACAGCCAAGATTAATATGGATCTCACAGAAAGAACAAAGTGGAATTCACCCAGCCTCTTCTGACTGCCACTGAAAAAAAAAAAAAATCTAGACCAGAAGCATATCAGGAAACCTCCTGCAAAGAGAAGAAAAATACTAGATGAAAAAAAAAATAAAAATAAAAAAAATAAAATTGCCTTAACTTGTACAACAATGATACCTTCCTACCTCACACTTACCAGGGAAAAAAAAAATTAAAAACATTGCAAAAATAATCAGTCATCAAAACAGTCATAGTCTTTGCACAATTCTCTCTCAGGAAGTTGAATTAAAAATGTAGAAGGCAACAGATTAAAAAAAGCATACATTAATAAAATAAAAATCAAATTTTAAAATGCTTCAAAAGGGAAAAAAGAGTAACTTACTATGATTAGATGCTTTCTTACATCATTAACCTGCTTTTCAAAGTAAATCTCTTGATTCAGCATTGACAAAGAACACATACATCTCCTTAAGCTACTTAACCTTGTTCCACAGTTCACAACCTCTGAAAACACTGTTGTACCAATGTACGGCCAATATAGTTTTGCACAACACTCAACGTGACAGAGTATGATGCATCCTGCTTTAAACCTCCTACAGACTGAATTGCTTTTTCACTATAACAACACACAGAGCTCCCATTACTTGAGTACGCAGGCACTTCACAGAAGAGCAAACACTGATTTATAATAAGTAGCAGCAGGCTAAAAATCCCTCCTTCAGCCACTAACCAACAAGTTTTCAACCATGAAAGACATGTGAAAACAGGGACAAAATGCTTCAGTTCGGGTTCAGCCAGTAAACCCCACCATTGTATCATACCTGGTTCTGCAGTCCGGCAGTAAAAACCCCGGTACTTAGAGGGTGCTGGTGTGTGACACCACCAAAGGGCGTTCCTGACCTCTGAGATGTAATGAGGCACCACCTCCTCCACAAACGATACCGAACTGCATCCTCTGATAAAGACATCCTACAAAGACGGAGTGGGAATATTGTTTGGCGCTCTTGTGTCTCCTGCTTAAGGGGAATTAATATTCCTGAAGATCTGAATGAAAATCTATCGACTGGGAAAGAATAATGGGAAATTGAGTAGAAGGTCAAAGCACAGGCTAGAAAATTAAAGAAATTAAAATCTTCTGAGATCCAAATAAGCTTTGTATTCAATGTAAATTTTAGCATCAAACAAAACCAATCCCTCCAAAAAGTAAATAACCTTGATAGTAACTGCATACTTTCCAATATGGCAGAGTTCTTTCATAGTCTACCTGAGTAATCAGATGTATAGAGTGAAAATACAACAGTATTGTCAGAAAATGATAGCTATGGAGAAATTGTGCTGGCTTATTGTTGTAAGGTAGATAAAAATGCTGGTGAGAAACACATTCAGTTATCATGCTGCTGCCGATAATAAAAAATGCCCACTGTATTTTCACCTGTCAATTCAGATAATAACATCCAAGATAGAAAACAAAATACAAAAAAAGTCTAAATGCTATCCCTTTCCACTTATCTATGCTAATACCTTTATTTTGATGGCTTAAATTCTGCTTCATGGCAGCAAAAAGGTTATACATGAAATTAGCGTAGTTTCTATCAAACTGATTTCTAACTGATGAGTTTCCTCTCCAAAACCCACTGCTTTTCATTGTACAGCAGCAGTGGCACAACTGCTATTGATGGCAAGGATTCAAAATTATTTCAAATGTCTATTGAAAAATGTCAAAAGAAAATACTTTGAAAAAGTAAAACTCTGATAATCACAAAGTTACATTTCTTCTAAAGTAACAGAAAATACTCTACCGCAGAGCTCGCTCTTTTGCAAAAATTGTGTACATAGAAGTATTACAATTAACTGCCTAGTATTTTTATGAAAGATCACTGCAAATGCAAAATGACAAGTGCTGATACTAAGAAAAGCCATAGAAGGTTTCTAATAATCTCCTTCAGTAATTGTTTATTCAATTAATCATAACTCAAGTGTCTGTAAGAAAGAAAAAGGGAAGTACAAAAAAAGAAAAAAAAGTAGTCATGGTCTGATGTATAGTCTATCCGGAATTACAAAATAAATTTTCTTCTTTAAGAGTAAAACATTTAAAATCTATTTTTAGATACAGAAATCCAAATTCTACACTTCATATAACATCAACACTTCAAAGACCCATATAAAATCCAAACAAATACATGTTCACCAGAGCCACAACCAAGAAAGAACTTCTCATAAAATAAAAACCGGACGAACATTATTTTATCTGTATGCGGGGAGTTTTGTGGAGAGGCTATCACGTATGTGAAGTATACGTGTTGTTTTTATACAAGTTGATAATACTGAAGCAAAAATGCATAGACATAATTAAAGCTTCATTAAAGACTTAATACATTATGTTGCTGTTTTTCAACTACTGATTACCAAAAAGAAAAGAAAGAATCACACAACCTTGTAAGATTTAAAACCTATGCATAATATTACACTGAAAAAAAAACCCCAAACCTCTATGACTAAACAGCTTGGAAGGTAGGCTCTTTCATTAGGTTGGTAATCCAGAAACAATACTTTAAAGGGATTGAACATTTATTTATTTCTTATCCTTAACTTTTAGCCACCGGCCAATTTTAAATCTGTTTTATAAAAGTCTCAAAGACAACGGACTTCCTGTGAGCTACACAGGCAATGCTGGTTCATCCTCCCCACAGGGGGAAGGCGACCGAAGTCTGGCAGCAGTGGGCAGACGGACCCGCGGGCACGGCCGGCCCAGCAGTTCAGCAGGTGCCCAGCCTGACATTATGCTCAGCCTCTGCTGCTTCCAGACCAATTTCCGGGCTTTCTCGGGAGATCTGTGTTCTTCTCCAACGCACTGGGGGAACTGCAGCCCTGTGGCTGTCTTTAGTGCATCACTCGGATACCCAGTGCCAGACTCTCTGGTCACTTAATCAGCTCTGGCTTCGGACCAGGCCCAGCTCCGAGACCCTCCCATGGAAGCTCTTCCCCACAGCTGCACTTGCACATCCATACTTAAAATCTTGCACCCACCTGTCACTTACAAGGTGGCTCTGATGCCAGCCAGGAGACCTGCCCATCCCTTCCTCCCCATCTACTCTGCCCTTATAAGGCCGCATCTGGAGTACTGTGTCCTGTTCTGGGCTCCCCAGTTTAAGAAGGACAAGGAATTACTGGAGGGAGCTCAGTGGCAGGCTATGAAGGTGATTAGGGGCCTAGAGCACCTTTCTTATGAGGACAGACTAAGAGAGCTGGGTCTGTTCAACCTGGAGAAGAGACTGCTGAGAGGGGATCTTATCAATGTTTATAAATATCTCAAGGGTGAGTGTCGAGAGGATGGGACCAGACTGCTTTCAGTGGTGCCCAATGACAGGATGAGGGGCAATGGGCACAGACTGAAACACAGGAGGTTCATCTGAATATGAGGGGAAACTTCTTTACTTTGAGGGTGCCAGAGCACTGGAACAGGCTGCCCAGAGAGGTTGTGGAGTCTCCCTCTATGGAGACATTCAAGACCTACCTGAACACATTCCTACATGACCTACTCTAGGTGACACTGCTTTCACAGGCGGGTTGGACTAGATGATCTCCAGAGGTCCCTTCCAACCCCAACCATTCTGTGATTCTGTGATTCATGCAGCTTTTCCGTTATGCTACACAATAAAGCTGATACACATCACAAAGCACACCACAAAATCCCATGGAAAAAGCCACTATTAAGCCGTATTCAAGAGCCACACCAGGGTTCTGCATGGGACATGCACAGGACATAGAAAGGTCACTTGGTCTACGGCAGAGGCAGGGGGAAGAGATTGTACCCATTCCCCTAGCTGTGCTAGCCAGTCTTGTGCCAGGTTTCCTAAATTTACTTTAAATCATCCCAAAATGTAAACTAACTGTATTGTGAAAGTGAATAGTACAAACAGCCTGCTGCTTTGAATTATCCAAGAAACTGACAAGGCTTTAAATTTTAAATCACCTGGGGCTGACACAGTTTTACACCATTGTAGGAAGGATCAGAAGAAGTCCAGGTGCTGATGCCTGGGCAGGTATGTAATGGGTTACAAATGATACAAGGGAAGATACTCCATCTGCCTGTTATATCCTTACCAACTGCAAGTTTAATACAAGAGATCCTATAAAAACGTCCAAACATCAAACTACTCAAAAGTCTAGCTCCTTCCCAGTGTAGAGAATCCGCCTACTTAGCAATCACTTCTTTGATAAATGATGCTCCTGCTTGGCTTTACTCCAGGACTGGTGTCTTCCAAATTTTGCAACCTACCTATTCAACTTCGTTGCGTTCTGACAGTACCATCAAATGAAGACAAACTGTGACAGGAAGCAGAAGATTAAACATAGAAGTAACTGCACAAGAGCACTTCTCAAATACAGAAATGCAGATCTAGAAGTGGCAATTCCTTGAAAGGGCATTTTCCCATCCACCTAATCGGTCCTGGGAGAAGTTAAAAACATAGCCAGAAAACAAGGTTAAATGGTGCCTCTTCCATCCCAAAAGTGTATGCTGGCTTTCATTACAGGCTGGCTTTCATTACAGGCTTTTGTATTAACCTACACAGCCTGTAACTGTGGAGAAATGACTAAAGAATCCTGCACATCAAACTCTCATTATGCTTACCAATGCCAGAAACACTAAATTGTGTGAAAACTTGAAAATAAACAAACAAAACAATAATTAAAAGCTTTTGGAAGGTTCTGTACTTCATCTAAAGAAATGCATCCACATTGTTAAAGGCAGGCAATTTAAACTACCTTAGTCTTTCATGTGGAAACTAGAGTATAACTATAGATTTAGAATACTTTTTTCACCCTGTCTACGTTCTCATAAATAAGATCTCGCTAGGAAACTTTTTTTTTTTTAAATTTCTCTCAAGCTTCATAAACCTGTACATTAGAGGAGAACAATTTTTAGTTGCTCATAATAAAAAATAAAAACAACAACAACAACAAACCCCCCCCCACAACAACATAGCACCAAAATGTCCTTAAAACAGCTGTCCAGAGTCTAATTTGACAATTTGACTGGTTTCAGGGCTTGGGGTGTGGGGTTTTTTTGCTGGTAGTTGGTTTTGTTTGTTTGATCATTTTTACTATATTTTCCAATAGATCTCCTAATTAAAACAGCAACAACAAACAAACAAACAAAATCAAAAGCAGAGAAGCAAATTCTTCAACCAAGAAAAGAATCAAAATGACCATTGTGAGGAAAAGAGACAGAANCTCATTATGCTTACCAATGCCAGAAACACTAAATTGTGTGAAAACTTGAAAATAAACAAACAAAACAATAATTAAAAGCTTTTGGAAGGTTCTGTACTTCATCTAAAGAAATGCATCCACATTGTTAAAGGCAGGCAATTTAAACTACCTTAGTCTTTCATGTGGAAACTAGAGTATAACTATAGATTTAGAATACTTTTTTCACCCTGTCTACGTTCTCATAAATAAGATCTCGCTAGGAAACTTTTTTTTTTTTAAATTTCTCTCAAGCTTCATAAACCTGTACATTAGAGGAGAACAATTTTTAGTTGCTCATAATAAAAAATAAAAACAACAACAACAACAAACCCCCCCCCACAACAACATAGCACCAAAATGTCCTTAAAACAGCTGTCCAGAGTCTAATTTGACAATTTGACTGGTTTCAGGGCTTGGGGTGTGGGGTTTTTTTGCTGGTAGTTGGTTTTGTTTGTTTGATCATTTTTACTATATTTTCCAATAGATCTCCTAATTAAAACAGCAACAACAAACAAACAAACAAAATCAAAAGCAGAGAAGCAAATTCTTCAACCAAGAAAAGAATCAAAATGACCATTGTGAGGAAAAGAGACAGAATAATAACAAAGTAATTTTTCCTGAAGAGAGATATGGACAAGAACACTATTTAGGAAACCATCTATTTACTCAGTATGTTTGTTCTCTTACAGATTTCCTTGGGTGTATTTTGTCCCTAACTACAAGTAAGTGTACAAAATTTTAAAAATTTATCTTTGCATTCGGGCTCATAAAAAAGTTGAAAAAGCCATTAATAAACTGAGCTATTCTGAATTTAAAAGAGTGTAAGCTGTATACCATACCCTTGTCATGCTTACAATGGGAAAAGAGAGTTACTTAAACAGATTTGGTTTGAGAACAGTGCAAAAAAAGGAAATGTGGAAACCTATGTAGCAAAATTGCTTCCAAACAGAATATGTGCATATCCTCAAGAGACATCCACAACACGTCAATGCCACCTCAGTTTAGTTCCCCAGTAAACCTTTGACAGTAACAAACACATGGATTAAATACTAATGATCGGCCCCAATGGATTCCAAATAAATGTAACTCCACAAAATTAAATACAGCTTTGTGTCACTGACAGGATTATAGAAGAGCTACAGAGATTTAAATCAGATGCCTCTGGACTGTTTTTTCCTCATTAAAAACACTGCTGCTTCTACATTCCTGGAGCAAGTGAAGATCAGTGTTTGGGCCTTGGCTAGTTACGCTAGAAGCAGATCGGTGAGATCTGCTAAGTCAAATGCTCTTTGAGACTCTCAGATATTTTCTATTTCCTAGTCATCTACTTTTTCAAATCCCCAAGGATTTGCAACCCTGAGATCCCAGGAAGAAAATCCCACTTAGGAAAGATACAGATAAATTCAGAAAGAATGCTGTTGATAATACCCTTCACTTTCACTAATTTCCACCTCATAGATTTTGGATGTTGTGGCTTAAAACATAGCCTTATACCCATGGCTTCCACAATGCCACGCTCTATTAGCTCAGAAAACACCAGTGTGCTCATCTCTATGAGGCATTTCCAGGAGCTATTCTAGGGCAAGCAGTTAGTGGATATGTAAACAGAAACATTCAAGGTAATAACTACTATCAAAATAAACCAAGTGGTACTTAAAAAAAAAAAAAAAAGGTAATCCCCCCTCCCAGAGGATTATGAATTCATTATTCTACACTTATTCTCCCAACATTGAAGCAGCAATGTCACCTCTTTTTTTGGTTGATCTGTATAGGAGGAAACAAGTAGAAGGGCACTTGGAAATATTTTTCATTTCCAGGTATTTATAGCACTTTTCACACGATACACGTAAAAATTAAACCTTTGCTCAAGCTTCAGTGCATTTAGCCAAAAATCATTAAAAATTGTGAACTGCCCTAACAACCAGTCCCAGGCATCAGGCAGTATTTGTTAAATTAGATGTTTTGTATTTATTGAACAGATAAAGTTAGTATTATTCTAAACCTTAGTAGGTTTCTGGAAGTCACAAACTCTGCACCAGAGCTGCCCTACCATTCCACCACCCTCTCACTGACTTCCGATCTGGTTTACACATGCAACAACATCACCAATTTATTATGGAACTTTAAAACAAAAATGAAAAACCACATGTTGATAGTTCCCCGGCAGATTTGAGGGTGTGCTATCAAGCTCCTCAATGCCACGGCGTGTCCTCAAGCTCCTCACACTACTGAGACAACCCAAGGGAAGTACAGCAGCTGCGAAGCACAACTGGCAGGCAGACCAGGAGTACAGCAGGGAACTTCTCAGCTTCACTGAACAGGCTTCCACATCAGAAACTGTGGCTGCAGCAGCCTTTCGGGTCACCCCACCGGACCACGCTGCCTTCTCTGCTCCGCTTCACCGTTGTTCCAGTTCTGAAGGTCTGGGAAGGTCTGGTAAATTAAAGGATTTCACACAGCTTTCAAAAGCAGGAAAAATATCTTAAAGAGATAAAACATGCCAGTATCTGCTGAATACCGCTTACAGAAGCTGCCGCATAGAGACTGGAGAGTTCTTGGGTTCTGACTCAAAACTTAGCCTCTTTGGCAAAAAAAGTTGCAGGAGCAAGGGAAGAAGAAACAATATGTACAGCCTCCTAGACCATCAGGAGAAATGACTGTATACAACCAGCTAGACCATTAAATACTTGCAAGCGAAATACAACCAAGGAATCAGCTAATTCTATGACATGCTGTACAATAACCTTCTCAATTCTGAGTAGCACTGAAGCCACTACACCAGTTCTACACAATTGCAATCACACCATTTGCAATCAAAACCTCATGAGTCAATGGAGTCAGGCTTGATGCCTAATTATTGTCTTTTGATCCCGTGCAAGTATGGGTTGTGACGGCTCAACAGGCAGCGCTGTCTGCTTTGCATGCTGAAGCTATTACAGTGATGGGTAAAATGTGTAAATGTGGGTTTATGATAAAGAATATCATGAAATTCAGGATGAATACAGAGACAGCAATAGTCTACAGAAATAATGTCAATCAGTCTTCAGTTACTAAAGAGCATTTGCCACAATGCCAGATTTTAAGAGCATGGGGAAACAAGATTTGGAGAGGAGTAAAAATGAGAGTCCACAGGACCACAGTGGAAGTACGGAGAGAAGGCGTTCTGAAATAACTAAAAGCATCTTGCAATCACAGTATCTACTTCATTTTTCCAGAAGAAAACGTTTGTGTACAAACACACAGTACCTTCTTTTGATAGCTAGCTGTGGCAATCAAAGACACCTCAGCTAGAAATCATACTCTCCCTGGAAGGAAAATACTCTAACAATCAGGACCTAAAAATCTCTTTGTTGATCTACCATATTAACTCCCTAATCCTATCAATCATTTCCAAACATATTCCCTAGCAGAGTTGCAGCTAATCCAGCATTATTATCGCAGTTTCTTGGAACATTTAGAATTATTTATTCTGACACCTTTAACACCCAAACATTCTTCTTTGTTTCACCACTTTCAAACATTTAACTAGCCCCCTCCCCATGCGGGACGTTATTTCATTGAGTTTGCTTGTACAGGATTACCGTTTTTCCCTTAATCTCTTTTAAACCAGCACCTGTATTGGCTCCCTGTGCCACTCACTGTGCATTCAACTGATCCTAACAATTCAGGTTGTTTTTCCTACAGATTTTACTTTCCGTGTATTTTTTAAGGAGAAAAACCAAGTAGCGCAAGTTGTGGTCATGTTTGGAATTACATCAAAGACAGATCCATTGAAACAGGGCTCATGTGTTAGAAGCATTCCACTCGCAAAGGAATAAAAAGATCACTACAAAGAATCACCATATACGAGTAGACTATTATCACCCGTGAGAGAGGTGATACTATCTCGTCAATAACTTCTGATCTTATTTTGCAAGAATCAAACATACTGATGTTCATTCCTAACCTTTACTGTATTTTAATCAAACTTTAAATACAACCTAAAGCAGCTGACCATTGAAAGAGTCATGGAAATCTGCCTCAAGGGCAAAACTAAAATGGAAAATAATTTACCACACCACCAAATGCTTGCTCTCATCGGAAAAATAGCAGGATGAGAAAACTACATCTGGTGACAAACAAAGAAACAAAAGAAGAAAAGAAAACCTGCTTATATCCATTTTAAGGATGCAGTCATCCCAGATCACAGAAATCTCTCAGAAAGAGATTTTTCAAGTTGAAGATTGTTCCCTACTGTATTGTTGAAGCTTTTGCACCACCGAGTATTCACTTCTCCAAAAACGTATCTTTCCTCACTCCCTGGAAGATGATTTCACAGTCTAGTAGACCTCAGTGTTAAGCTGTTTTTCCAATGCTTAGTTCTCACAGAATCATTTCAGTTGGAAGGGACCCTTGAGATCATTGAGTCCATTGAGTCTTCTTTCTGTATCTTAACCCATGATTCACAGTTAGGTCTTTCTCATCATACATAGCTTTGTTTCCTGATGCTTCTGCCAGGGCTTTTCAGTTAGGAAGAAAGATTACTCCCCAAAAGAGAGATAGCGTTTCAGCCCTCGCCAATTACTGGGAATCATTCCTACCCTTTGAAAATCCCTGTGTTGTTTATTTCAAGACAAATAACCCGCCTTGTCAGAGACACACAACTAAGTCAGATATCAAAAGTTTATAGGTTCTTTTGAAGTAAAGAGCTTCAATGGCAAGTTAAGTTCCAACACTGGAAACTTGCTATTAGGATTCTAACCTTACCCTTAATTCAGTTCGTGTATTCCTTGCTGTCTCTCTTCAATTGTCAAAAACTGGTAGAGTGAAACCTTTCTCTCAGAAGAGGCACTCAAAATCACTAATCTTGGAATTCTATCATGTCTCAATTCAGAGAGTTGAACAAAAAAATGTTTTTTATGGGTGCTGAAACAAAATGTAATTTTCATAGGGTAGACTAATGGCCCAATTTCTGCCCCAAATTACTGCAGTTCTTTTCTTGATGGCATAAAGTTTGCATCTGCAATCCAGGAATGCATCTATCCCTAAAGGAATCAATAAAACCACATAAACCCTCGTATAAGGCAGTGTGCAATCACAGCAGCAACAACGGAGTAATTCCGCTTTGCTAAACGAACACTACAGAAGTGCCATGTACTTATATGCAGATGGTAACAAAAGAAACCGTGTCCACGCCTGTCACAACAAGGTCTTCTGTTTCTGTAATTCACTGACCATCTTTTATTAGTGTGGTAGAAGAAAAACAGATGCCATCTTATTCGTGTACATACAGATATCACCCCAACAATATATTCAGCATTATTAAAGAAAAAAAATTTAAAACTGACAATAATTTATTTGACTGCAACTTCACTAGGCCATAGAAAACAGAGAGACTTTCCCCCAGTCTGGAGTATCAGTGCCATGCAGAACAGTAACCACTCACCGCCAAGTCTTTAGCACGAAGAGACAAAGGTTTATTTAGACACTGTGGGCCACACTGGCTCCAAACTGTCAGCTGTGAAGCTGTTTCTATCACAATGGTGGAGCATCTGCCAATTTTTAAGCCCTAAGGTTTTCCCATTAACCCAGTCCATGATTCTCCTATAATTTCTGAGAGATAAAGTCATCTTTTTCTGAAAACATGTGTTTCTATATTAAATGCACACCCAGAGATGAACTCACTCAACTCTCTCCCCATGTGTCCTCCATAGCTCCATCAAATCCTTTGCAAAGGCATGTTTTCTAACCTCAATCCCTCACAGATAAAAATCCACTATGACATCATTGCTTTGCTTTGGGGAATGTGTCACATGTACTGGGAGCTCATGAATGGGGCTACATTTAGATGAGGAAGAATTAGCCTGCTCAGGACAAAGAAGAACAAGTGGAAACATGATGACATAACTCGCAAACCCGATACAGATGGGGGAGAAGAGAGAGAAAAAAAAATACTATTAAGTCCTCACCACACACAATTCAAAGGCATTTAAAATACACAGTACCCACAGCGAAATGAGAACTGATACACACCAGGCGCAAAATAAAATGTGAACACAAGATTACCTTCCAGGTCTTGTCACAAGTGTGCTGTACATGCAGATGCAGCTGAAGGATGACAATGCTGTGCCTTATAAGAAGAAATTCAGTTTTCACATGCTACACTTAGGGACAGGAAAAATAAAATCATAACTAGCACACAGGAAGGTTTCCTCTGAGGTATCTGGGGCTGAGCCTGAAGAACCTGCAATCATAAAGAAAATCCTGGAAATACAAATAAAAGCACTACTACCATCCTGAGTCCCCAGACAAAAACTGGCAACAATACCACTGCCATCTCATAAAATGCAAACTGAAACTGGTATGCTTTTACTCCATGCTTGCTTCTGACACTCAAATGCCTCCTCACACTGGAAGTGTCCAAAATCTCATCAGTTCTCTGTGGTCACTGCTTGGTAAGCTACAAACATCAGTAAGAACAGATCTGGGAGCCACTAAAAGACAATTCAGAAACCACTGCCTGTGGGGAAAGTGCATCACAGCTAATGAGCAACAGAAAAAAAGACTAAACTTCTGAGGCTCTAGTCGCTCTGCAGCAGAAAATGGCTTCCAGATTTGCTTCCCCGAAGCTTAACATGTTGACCCATACATTTTCTTTTTAGACAGGACTACAGCCAGGAGATTTGCTCTTTGGATAATAAAAGGATGGTGGAGATCTTCAGGGGCATTCCTTCCTCTTGATAAAAAAAGTTCTTATTTAATGAACATCTTAAGAGTGTCTTCAAAAGATTCAGTTAATAAACAAGAATAAACAGACCAGAAATTGTAACAATCTGAATAGATAATATTCAAGTACAACAGGAGGTACTTTTTATACTGCATGCCAAGTCCTCGTTATGTAGTCGGCATTGGCTTGGTTACAGCAACTATGAGATAACTCTCTAGCATGCTGTGTCATCAAAATGCATCAGATGGATACTCCAGTTACACAAAGCCTCTTCCCTTCCCCACTCCTCTGCTCCAAACAGGATGTAAATTTTAAAGAGCAATGATGGATGACAACATGGAAAATCTTACGCTGATAATTACTTATCTACCAAAGTGTATTCACTTCTCCAATTACTTTAGTCAAAACTAACGGTAAAATGCAGTCTTGATCTTGAAACCATTTACAAAGCTGTACTGCCACAGCGCTTGTGAGGCTGTGGGAAGGGCTAGTTAGACCAGGGTGAACACAGAGCTATGCACAGCTGAAGCTCTCGGGCAAGTTTGATTTTTTCCTAAATAATCCACTCCTGCCGCCAACCCCATGCGAGCTCCCGTGACACTGCCTTAAGAGGTGACTGATCTTTTTTTTTGCATTTTCAACATCTCAACTTGTCTTCTTATGGGAAAAAAAAAAAAAAAGAAAATTAGTAACTAGACTCCTCCCTTTCCCATATTCTCCCCCTCACACACACAGGCCCCCTGTTGACTGCTGCCGCCGGACAGAGCAGCCACAACAATGGTGCAAGGCCCCTTCCTCAGCGACTGGCACCACTGGAACACGGGTGGGTTTCCAGCTTGCCACTGAGCACCTCCTCTGCAAGCAGAGTCTCCCTCCCAAAAAGCCACTGGCACTTCAGCCAGGTTTCCCACGCTGTTCAAACTAAGTATAAATAATCCTACGTGACTCCACAGCACACCGCTTCACATTTGAAAGGTTTGATGACTTTGTCTTCGCAAACTACCTTCTCTCCCTAGCATGAAGCCCCACAGGTACCAGGTGAAGACCACGGAAATCCACCCAAAGACTTCAATGGATTCTTCTCAGAGCCACTAAAGAGGTGAATTTTATCTGGATTATCAGGTACACCCACTGTTCAACATCTCACTACACCTGAAAAGCCAACACAGAAAGGATGCCACTAAGGTTTGTATGCCACTACCACATAATAACTGCACGAGATATTGCAAAAGGCCATGAAGCAGCACGATTCCTGTTGTACACTGGAGAAAGGGAAAATCTTCAACAAGCAGAGTAACTAAGGTGATGGTAGATGTGTACCTAGTTGGTGAAGGTCAATCTTTAAGGGGGGTGTGTCTGATTTTTTGACACACTAGGCATTAATAACCGAGACACAGAATATTATAAAATAGGAAGAATAACATATTTTTGTGTGTGTGTACTGTCACTGAGTCCTTGCAGTTCATAGGATTACTAAACCTTCAGGCTGACTCTAAAAGTATCTTAACCGACTGAAAAAATATCTTCTTCTTCCTTGCACCACAAGAAGCCCTGAATTATTCAACCCCACCCTGTGAATTCCTTTCTGGTAATTTCACCTGCTGGTTTCAGGTGTAAAACACCTATAAAAGTATAGTACCTATCCCTCAGTGTTTCCAAAGATGAATGGCCCTGAAGTCACTGCCCTACAGGGCTCTTGGACAGACAGGTGAAAAAGTCTCTGTTTTCCAAATAAATGAAGTGCAGTTTCTCAACTAAAAAACAAAAAACTCAACCAGACAATAAAAAACACCACACTAAACTCTTACCTTACTGCTGTTTGTCCTGTCCTGTTATCCAGAGTGTATCTAGTACATGTATATAAACCTGTACCACAGTGCCTGTGGAGGCCACTGCTGACAACACAGTAACACAGAGTTTAACACTGCAGATCAAAATTGAGTTATGAACTGCTCAGGTTTCAACAGAGTTATGCACTGGAAGGAAAAAAACAAAACAAAACAAACCCTTTGGACCTCTACATAAGAAGTCATTATATTCATGGACAAAGATGCTGAAGAAAAGTATCTTCAATAAAATATGAATTTGCACACCAGAAATGTGACTGATAAAACTTGTCTTTGTGCCATGTGCAAAAAGGCTGTCAATTGCAGTTTTAATTCCTAGAGAACCTCCAAAAGGCACCCATTTTTGGAGAACTTTTTTGAAAATTGACTATGCACATTATAAATGTATAAAAGCTAGGACTGTGTTTTTAACATTTACTTTTCATGCAACTGTATTACCACACTGCTACCGAGTTCAAAATGCTTCTATCAGTTATCAGGAGGTAATTTATCCTGAGAGGGGTCTGACGGAGAACCAGATCTCCTCTGGGAAATGTTTTGTAATTCCAGCCTGATGACAGCTAACAACGCGACTCTCATAATCAGTGCAGCAGAAGACATCAGGTGATGCTCCACATAACATAACCCAAAGAGTTACCTGATATATTACTGAGACTACTTTTTATCTAAAATAAGCAGTGATAGATGCAGCTTATAGATACCCAAATCAATTAAATCTTCCCTTCTCTGTCCAGGTTACTTATTTGCATTTCCTTGAGACAAAAAATTTGTTCAAGAGACTGAGAGATCTTGGCTCCAAAACCAGAAATAATCAAGTCAGAAGCTATCTAGAAATACTAATTCTTTTTAATAAAGTAGTTAGATTTTAATCCAGAACATGCTTCAACGTATATTGTATATTGAAGCATTAAATGTAATTCCTAAAACATCGATGTGTTTTCTGTAGCCTAAATTGTCTTTTAATTTGCATCCGAAAGCAGCTTGACCTAAACTGAAATAAAGACATTCAGTCTCTACAGTTTTCTTAGGTAAAGAAATAAAAATATATGTGAGAGCACGTTAAGTCCCAAACTCAACTTTAACTGCAACTAAAACTGCCGATTCCAAAACTGGTGTGACCCAAAGGATACCACACTCGCACAACCCACTAGAACTGCCTGACGCGCGCAGGACTTTAAACTAGGGCTAGAGCAACCAGACCAATTATCGTAAGGCTGTAGTTAGAAGTCTAAAGCCTGGATGCTGAAGCTAACGCAGAGCCAAGGTTACGAAGCACAGGGCTGTCCCCTGGGACTGATGCCCAGCCCCGTGCCAAGATTGTATCAAGCTCAAACGTCTCTCCCAAACTCCTTGCAGCCCCAGCACAGTCGTGCACGAAGAAGCTTTCAAGGGCTTTGGGATTTTCTCATTGTTATGAAATAAAATTAAGCATGCCAAAATCTGAATGATGTCATGGCAATCTCATAAGTGGATTACATTAGTCATTTATCAGCAAGGGAAGATAATTCTTGAGCGAGAGCAGAACCTTGAGTTCATCCGTATTTATCACTCTGAGACAAAGGGTACAATAGCTGCGGGTATGATAAATACATGTTAAGTTTGTGGAAAGGGTATGTAATATGTCCGCTGAAAATGCAATGGAATTACAAAGATACAGACCAGTTTCACACTGACTCTTGTTTAACACAAATTTCTGTCGGCTCACCACTAAGTCACTGGGGGAGATTTTCTTCATTAAGTAAAGGGTAACTGCACAGCACATAATTAGTAGGGATTCTGCTTAATAAATCTTTTACTTTTTAGAATCATAGAATCATAGAGTGGTTTGGATTGGAAGGGACCTTCAAAGGCCGTATAGTCCAATCCCCCCTGCAATGAGCAGGGACATCTTCAACCAGATCAGGTTGCTCAGAGCCCCGTCCAGCCTGGCCTTGAATGTCTCCAGGGATGGGGCATCTACCACCTCTCTGGGCAACCTGGGCCAGTGTCTCACCACCCTCAGTGTAAAACATTTCTTCCTCATGTCTGGCCTGAATCTCCCCTCCTTCAGTTTAAAACCATCACCCTTTGTCCTATCACAACAGGCCCTGACAAAAAGTCTGTCCCCAAATTTCTTTTAAGCCCCTTTTAAGTACTGAAAGGCCGCAATAAGGTCCCCCTGGAGCCTTCTCCAGGCTGAACAACCCCAACTCTCTCAGCCTATCCCCATAGCAGAGCTGTTCCAGCCCTCTGATCATTTCTGTGGCCTCCTCTGGCCCCTCTCCAAGAGGTTCGTGGCTGTCCTAGAATCACAGAATCATGTTTTTGAAAACAGTGCTCTAATTTTTAAACTGTTGTAACATAATTTAACAAAAAAAGTTGTTTTCAAAACTTCCGATTGTTACTTTTCTCTGTTTTGATGGCCTTAAAAATGCAATTTTAAAAAAATAAATAAATTATCAGGTCACTGGAGAAGCTAATACAGGAAATATAACTGTATTTCAGCCCTTCCCTGAGTCGAGTGGCTATGGTAAGATGGATTTAGGAACCAGTGCCCACCAGGAGGTAGTCACCATTGCCCTCACACAGCAGGCACTCCTCACCCCAGCACTCCTCTGCCCCCGCAGCAGCGGCTGAGCCAGCAGCCCTGCACGGCAGCTTGGCTGGCGGAGGACGAGGGCAGCTCGGAGGAAGGCTTGCTTTAGCTAAGCCAAGGTGGCATGTGCAGCCCTCGCCTTAGTCACCCAATCTGAGCTTAGATCAGATGGCACTCAGGGATCCTTTCCAACTCAAGTTACTCTGTGATCATAAAAATGCTGGTGAGAGAAAGCTGTTAAGAAAAGTGAAGAAAAAAAAAACCCTTAGCTCCCCCCACACACCACACAAAACATACTGATTTCCTCTTCTAACAGTGGAGGCAGTACCCACCCTCCCAAAATTCACCTGAGACAGCCAACATATAGAAAACTACTGGTTTTGCCTGTTCTTTGAGTCTGAAGAGCGTTAGTTAAAGCACTAGCCTGGGGAAGACGTAGAGCAAGAGCTTTTACCCTCCACTTTCGCCCCCTGCTCTGGTGGGAACTTTTTTAGATATTACTCTCCGCTGTTTGTTTGCTTTGTTTTGTTTTGTTTTTTAATGCTTTTCTAATTTAAATTTATTTAATCTAAGGAAGAGTTATAGTTAAGATTTCCAAAGGACCAAGATTTCAGACATGATCAAAGTCCCATCAGAACAGACACTGTATAAATAAACAGTAACAGTAGCACTGTTGGCAAAAGTGGCAACTCACATATCAGAATATATATATTTTTTAAGTCATTAATAAAACCTAAGCATATGTCAGAGAAAAAAAGCCGTGTTCACGTATGTTTTAAATCTCCTATTATGTTCCTATCTTTTCCACCTCCTTATGTTTAGAAGTAACTTATTTTCCCAGCCCCTAAGCTCTTGCCCACCTGAATTCGCCTCCAATTTTTCAGCAAAATATGTTTAAAAAAAAATCTGAATGGTCACCAGAAAAGGAACAATCAGAAACCTTTTCTCTTATATACGAAAATGAAAATAATTGCAGAGAAACAAAATTATTTATCCAGATCAATATAGGGCACCAAACCTTATCTACTAGATATCAAACCAGTACCTCGACCACATACATATAGAAAGGCAGTTCTTCCCTGATACATATCCCCAGCATAGAAAAAATAAAGCAACAGTGAGTTAATTTAGGGTAGTTGTTTTATTGATCTGGGTAGCAGATAGCCAAGTTCTGTAGACTCTATGGCTCTGCTGTCTCAATGTTTTCTTGATCTGTGTTCATCTTTTAGACATGAAAGTTTGAATATCAAATTCAACAGGGATGCTCTTGATGCACAAAAAGGTGCCGCAGAAGTTCAGAAGAGTTTATTTAGTTGAAAAAAAAAAATTACCACTAAAAGGATTCAGACCAAATTCCAAGGATGTTCTGCTCATCTGCCACATTCACTCGCAGACTTTCAATGAAGTCTCTCATTCCCTGTTTTCACATTTTCTTCAGATGGGTGACAAGGTGGACATCTTCTTACAGAGAGTAATTTCAATTGAAGTGCTTATTAAAAAGAAAGAAGCAAGTAGTGCTTAATTGCTGGTTTATGAGCAAGATTTGACAGACCAAACAGATAATTCAAGAAGATGCTGGAGAGCACGGGGGAAGGGAACATGTCTAACAAAAACATACAATAATTTAAACACTCTAAATTTTTAAAACATTGTGAAATCGTTGGCTAAACGTCACAGAGCATCTTCTCCTCCTTCGGCTAGGCAATGGGAAAAACAGAGGCTCCTAGGGTGGTCTACCTCAATGAGATCATTTATTGTTTTAAGTAATTCTAATCCACTTATTTCACTAGATTCCTTGATAATGTACAAAACCCCACTGCTGATCCACAAATAGTTGCTCATACGGGCTTACTGGATGATGGAAAGTTCTCCTGGTAAGGATTTGCAGTTAGAACACACCACACAAAACACCTTGAAGGACACGATCCTGCAAGGACAACGTGATGTACCAGGTGAGATGCTGCTTTCCCAGTGGCATCTCCCTGTTGGCTCCGTGGAAATAAATTTGCACTCCCACTCCTCCTCCCATGTCAAGATGGACCCTCTCCAGCAAAAAGGGTCCAGCAGAAAAATACCATCCGTTGACCCTAGAGTGTCCTCACCTAAGTCCTCTGCCACTCGCAGCCGTCATGTACCCATTATGATGCTCCTGTGTTTATTAGGACAGGTATTACCATCATAATTTGCCCACATATGTGAAAGTGGCAAATAAATATATTTCTCTAGGCCCTTTCAGTAAAGCAACAAACATACAGTCTTTTTAGAAGAATACAGTCTCACGCAGTGGAAACAGAAAAATACCATCACACTGCTCTGAGCAGCTGGCTTATCAAATCAATCAATAGTATGAAGCAAAACCAATCAATCTGCCTTTCAGAAACCTTTAACCCCTACACAACATGTGTTACACACAATCTGCCTGAAACAAATGAGCAGAGGGTTGCTTGCTAGACCTCTCATTAGGCAGCAATCTTCACCTTCTGCAAAACCAGAAAAACACATTTAAAATGCATTAGTGGAACATCAAGGTTTGACTTAAACCCTCAGTAATAAGATCTTGTTCAAAGTTAAGCTTCAATTAATCAAGCTGCACTGCCTATGGGCAACATGTATTAAACTATGTGAAGCACCTCTATTTATTATTATTATTACTGCTACTACTTTTTTCTAATGTAAAGGAAAAGGTCTAGTTCTTCTAATTCATAATCTCATACAAATGCAGAACACTGATGATCAATAGCAGATGAGTTGAGTGTTGAGGGAAAAAGTACTGAATCTGGTCTTGAGTATCTAGGTCATGAGATGCAAGTTAGAAGTTTTAGCTCTCTGATTTTTCCTTTGTTTTGTCTACTTGACAATTCTGAAGTTTGGTTTGGTTGGTTGGGTTTTTTTTGTTTGGTTGGTTTTAATTTGGTTTGGTTTTGGTGGGGAAGGGTTGTTGCTTGGTTTTTGTTTGGGTTTTTGGTTTGGTTTGGTTTGGTTGCGGGGGGGTGTTTCCTTGGTTTTGTTTCGTTGGTTTCTGTTTGAGTTTTTTGTTTGGTTTGGTTGGTTGGGGTTTTTTTGTTTGGTTGGTTTTGTTTTGTTGGGAGTGTTTGTTGCTTTGGTTTTGTTTGGTTTTTTGTTTGGTTGGTTTGTTTGTCTGGGTTTTGTTTGTTTTTATTTGGGAGGGTTGGTTTTTTTGGTTTTATTGGTTTGGTTTTCATTTGGGTTTTTTTGTTTGATTTTGTTTGGGGTTTTTGTTTGGTTTTGTTTGGGGTTTTTTCATTTGGTTGGTTTTGGTTTTCTTTCGGTTTTTTTGTTTGTTTAGTTGGTTTGGTTTGTTTTCTCGTATCCTCATGATTAATTTTGGATACTAACTCTGAACTCACACCCATGCAAGTAACACCATAGAAACAACATGGTGTGTATTTTCCAAGCTACCTTTTCTGGACTCACTTTTTGATTTTCGTGATTTTGTTTGCCATAAACACTACCACACACTGAGACAACCTAAAGGCAAACAGCAAAACCACTACTAATGACTACCCGTGTTGGCATGTTAAAAATACAAACCAAGCAGCTGAATGGGAGATTCCATTTCTCTGCACCCAGTGTGTTTCATGTCAGCTCTAGCAGTGGTAGGCACCACTTATGAAAATATTAACAACGTTTCAAAGATGCACATAACCCTCATATTGCAGGCTTTTTAAGTTTAAGAACATAAGCATCATATATGGCTGTGGCTTACAACTGTATCAAAGAAGTCAGAGGCAAATTCCTAGCATCAACCACATCCAGCATCACCAAATTTCTTCCAAAGCATACTTCCTATGGTTTAAACACATAAAGACAGTTTTAACAAGCAAAAAATTGGGAATGTATTTACGCTCTTCCCAACACACAAGGAACTGCAAACTTATCATAAACAAATGGTTAAGAACTATATTATTAATTCAAGAAATCACAAAAATTATTTTCTATTAAGTAACCAAAAAGAATTACACTAAAAAGCCTTGGTTTCTTTCTCTCCTCTTCAACACACCATTTCTGTCTACCTAGACATACTAAATCACCTTTCCATCATCCGTACATTTTATAACCGAAGCGCTCATCTGTGAATATCTTTATTTGAATACCCTTCCAAAAGGCTGGCCTTGCATCTGTTAAGAGACATTTAGTAGCCAGAAAAATTGCTATTTTAAGTGAGGACAACGCATTAACGTAACAAATGTATTGATCCAAGATACAACTAGAAGTGTCCAAGAAAACTTAGACGAATGAATTATACAATTCATACTATACAGCCAACCTGGAACTGCCATTAGTTTGCAGAAATCACTTTGGCCTAAAAGCTCATAGATCTCTTAGTCTCAGATCACATATTCTAATCAAGGCAAGCTGCCTTCCCCTCAGGTTTATGCTTTACTTGTTAGACATCCACAATGTCTGTCCCAAGGTGCATTAGAATGCTAAATTTTCTGCTTTTGCAGAGTTTCCTGTGGTCTTCCATTATTATTTACTGAGCACATAATTTTTCAGTATAAATACACAGAAACGTACAGAATTTGATGGTGAGTGCTCTTCGCTCCCAAACAGTGTTTCTGGGCAGCCTACTGTTCCCCTTGCCCACGCCTCCTCCCCATTACAGCAAAAGGTAAACATGCACCTCACTTTTGGTTACCTGCATACCACTAAAACGTAGTACCTAGAGAATAAACACACTCTATGTCACTGTCAGTGTTCGGGAAAAATCAGGCATCACATACTTGTTTCAGGCACATGCTGCAAAGGCAGGTGCAGCCCATCCGGATTTTGACAGCAATGCAGCAGAACCTGGAGTACTGTGACTGGAATATTTTCCAGGGCAAGTTGGTTGGGACCCGAAGGGCCACAGTCACAGAACAGGCGCAAAACTGCAGCCACCTGGGTGTACTCATATCAGCTGTTGTAAGATGACGCATGTCAAAGACAAGAAAAATGCTCCATGCCTGATCTGCCCTACACCCACATTAGCTCAGTCTTAATATATGCAGAGTCAGGCAAACATCTCTGCCTTCTATTTCCTCAGCAGCTATGAAAACAGCCAGATCTGCAACACGCTCTCTAAAGCAAACTGTAATTCCATAACCCAAAAAAGCTACAACAGGGAAAAGCAAAAAGATGTTGCAGTTTTCCAGCCTAGGCCCAAGTTCCCATCCCTCTTAAAAGGAAGATTTATAGATGATGGCAATAAAACAAGTCTTGGTAAATCACGCCTGTTACCACTGATCTTTCCAGAAAGCAGATGCAGCACATACGGCTGCACTGACCATGACTGTCATTTAGGCAATCGCTACATCAGACTGCTTTTCCAGGAAGAAAAGATCAAGATGCCTTCCCTTTCTTGAAACCCGTACGTGATGGTAGCAGATGTCACCTCCCCCCCCAGCCCGGTGATGGAGAGCAGAACGGGCCACTCGCAGCACCCCACAGAGAGGATGGGAAGATCCAGGCTCGGTTGGGTTCCCTCCTGCAAACCGGGACGGGGGCGGGGGGCCCGGCAGCACTTCCTGCAGGAGAGGGCTTTGCCCCCCGTCCTGCTACGGCCGTGACGGCTGGATCGGCGGCTGCAGATCTCCACATCCCCCCGCATTTCTCCTTTCGCCACAGAAAGGATGCATAGAGGGGGAGGGATAAATCAAAACCAGCAAACCGGTGCAGTAGGGTATGCCCATCTCCACGCGGTATTATTCCACGCATATCCCACCAACGCTGAACAAAATAATTAAACAGACAAAATAAGCGAAAGCACGTAATTGCCCGCCGGAGGCTGGAGCCGAGGCATCCACGTACGTGTTGACGCCGCTCCCCGCGGCCCGGGGCAGGTGCAGAGCCGCCCCCGCCCGCCCGCAGATGCCCGCACAGCGCTGCGGCCGCACACGGGCCCCGCCGCAGCCCGGGCCGCAGTCCCCCGCC
>VWYH01004905.1:103046-115879 GCA_013399365.1 Pampusana beccarii | reverse complement strand
GGGCTGCCCCGGCGGGGTGCGGGGCGGCCCCGCGGGGGGGGCAGGGCGGCCCGCCGCCGTCCAGAGGTGCCCGGGGGGAGCGCTGTTCCTCGGGCGGTGCAGCAGTGGCCCCCGTAAAAGGCTGTGGCGTGCCGGTTCGTGGGTGGGCGGCACTGAGCGAGGGAGGCCCGGCAGGGCGCGGAGCTTGACCCTTTCTTTCTCTACTTGCCCTCCGCACGGGCGCAGGGCCTTGGCTGGCCCCGTGGGCGGGGAGCCGGCTCCCGTGGGACCCGCAGGGTGTCGGGGTGGATGTGCCAGGCTGTGCCTCCTCTTCGCAGCTGCCAGCCGGCCCCGGGCATCCTCCACAGCTGTGAAGCAGCTGCGAAGACCGCGGTGCTGCACACCTAACAGAAGTGCGCAAGTAGCCTCTGTGGGGGCTTACTGCCTCACCATAAAGTTCTTAACCAGTTCCTCTTCTTTGAAAGAGGGCTACTTATGCCCCTGTTCGCATATATGAACATAGTGTTAGTCCTTCTGTACCACCCGCAGCCCGGGCTGAACAGCTGTTGTATTTCGTAACTGCTGCTCCAAGGTGCTGCTCCTCCTCCTTCACTGCCTCGGTGATTCCACGTGTATTAACAAAATCCTAAATTTCTCAAGGTAGCGTCTTCCACTTTGTGGTATTTAAATGAATATGGCTGGAGAGTCATAACCCGAATAAACTATCAGAATAAATTAACTTTTTTAAAAAATAATTGATATCTAATCAGTTTTCCATTCTAAAAAAAAAAGGTGGGAGACTTTAAGTTGCCTGACAACTAATGCAAAATTATAGTATTTGCAAACTAAATTGGTGCATTTTGACAGTGTTGTGAGCTTGTGTCTTCAAAGAACGTGGTAAACATCCGTGAAGTGTTTAGGTATACCCCAGTACAAACAATCTACAAGCCATATAAAGGCTTGTAATTAATTGCTATTATAACATGGGGTTAGTTTGGAATATAATTCCACTTTTCCCCACCCAAATACATATCCAAAGGAGATTTTCTGGTTCTTGGTAACAGGGTAGCACCTATTCCCCCATTGTGATATGGTTCAGCTATCCCCTAAGCACAGCTGTACTTTTATATCCTAGTCAAACTCCTGCAATACTGCATAAATTAAGACTATGAAAATGATAATATGAAAAAAAATTATTTTTAAAGAAGGAGGAAGATAAGAAAATGTGAGTTACTTTTGTTGCTTAGATAGCTACTAGCAAAATCCTTTCCCCTATTTTTAATACAGTGCAACACTTCATATTTTTCCTCCTTTGCTAATAGTTTTTATTCGTTGATGTTTTTATTTCTTACCCTGGAGACATCTTCCAATCTGATAACTTTCGTAGTGAAGGTGAAAAAAACCTGGAGCAGATCTCTGTTCCCTTCTTCTTTTCTATGTCCTGGATATTTGTCCCCAAGTTACCACAATTTAGGGTGTACTGAATGCGCATGAGAGACTTCCAAAGCTATTGATCCCTGGATAGTTACATTAGGTGAAACACTTTACTCATGACTAAATTCCTTCTTTCTCTCCTTCTTCTCAAAATAATGAGGCAGTTAGGACTGAATGTTACCTAAATTTGCCCTGCTTTAAGAGGGAGATTTGACCAGATGACCTCAAGAGGTCCCTCCCGAGCTACTTTATTCTGTTATATTCTTACAGTTTCAAAAGACTAATAATAACAGTCTTCACGACTGATAAATTCTATCCAAGGAAAGTTCCATATCCTAAATGCGTTTTTCTTCCAGAGCTCCATTACCCCATTTGTTTGACAACTAATCATGACAGGTTTTCTAGCACAGGATTTGTCTCTGAAACTGGAGAGATGCTACTGCTAATGCAACATTATTAGTACACTGCATTAGCATTGACCTTCAGGCTCTTACATGTTTTCAGTCTGCCCATTATTTAGCCAATTTCTTTCTCTTTCAATTTTTGCAATTGAAATGCTGGAAATTGAGGCCTGATTGTTTTCAAGGTAAAGCTTTTGTTTATTCAACACAGTTTTGTTCTGTCTCTTTCTGCAAATGTAGAAACATGTTTGAGTTTTGTAAAACCATGCTTATATGAAGTTATGCTGCTGGACAAATGTAAGCTGCCCTTTTAAAACTGACCAGTTTGCATTTAAATTTAGTAAATAAAACCTGACCGAAAAACTACTCTCGAAAGCACCAAGACTAGTCTCCAACATTTATAAAATGAAGTAACGCTGTGAATGAATCTATACAATCTGCTGGACATTAAATGGTAACCTTGTGAGGGTGACAGGTTTGTGAGTCATTGTGGTGATCTGTAACAAATGCAGATCAGACAGCTTCTGGCATATTCAGGCACTCTTGCTATGTAAATAATGCTATTTACAGTGAACCCATTTTTCATTGTATATAGGTTCCCCACCCTGTATTTCAATTTAAAGACTAGTATTTGCATCGTTCCATGCGTCAGTAGTTTTTAAGGCTTGGTCCCCCCCCACCAGTGACCAAGACATGCTTATCTTAGGGGAAAATGAGTGTAAACAGGCCTTTCTTCCCAGAAGTCCTGCACCAGCTGAGACCAGCCTTGCTGTCTCACATATGGCCTGTGATTACACTTGCCACTCAGCATTGCTCTGAAAGTAGAAAGGCGGATGGGAATTGTTAGATTTGAGAGAGCCCTCATTCCCCTTGTTTTCTACGTACACACAGAGCTCCTCTGGGCTTCGTGGACAGAGTTGTATGGGGTTTCTAAATGTGCTCCAAAATGCCACGATCTGCCTTTATTCTTGCAATATTTTAGGGTCATTTGGAACAAGCTGCTGTGTGAGTATTGAGAAAGTGCATACTTCACAGGGAAGAGCCTGGCACGGGTTTCATACAGACTTCTCATTAGCTGGGCCTGGCTATTTGAAAGGGTGAGAAGTTATGCTGAAGGTTTCTCTTCTCAGGAAAAAAACATGCTCTGTAAAGTACGTTAGTTGCATTCAGCTTGTCCACATTCCACCTCTATTTATATATGTCTGTTAGCCTAGAGAAAAGCCCTGGCCATGGCAGGTCAGACACTTTTTACTACCTTGGCCTACTAATGTAGTCAGTTTGGGTGTATTTTCAGGAACTGGACACTGTAATGATTTTAGGTCTGTGACTTGCTACTTTCAGCCTTGGGCCAATGGCAGAACAGCTCTTGCAGGCTGAAAAGACAAATGCAAGCTTGACATAGTTTTAAGGTCAGCTCAAGATCCACGAGGGACAGAAATGAATGCTTTTTACTGACGGAAAGCTTGGGATTACAGCTTTTATATGTCAGAATGCATTAATCTCTGACTCCAGTGGTGTGTGAAGTGTCTGCTGCTAGAAGAGTGTGGGCTGTTTCAGAGGTGCTTGCTGGTACTGATGTAGGTGGCTTTTAGAAATTGAAATGTTTTCAAATTCTGATACTGGGCCAATGAACTGAAGTAAGATAGTTTTATGAATAAAATCTCCTAGACTCAACTATCTTGTCTTCTTGATTAGCTTGATCTGAAATAGCTAAGTCAGGAGTATGGAGTCAGATCTATGGTTTTTAAGCCTGGAAGTCACTAGTGTTGTCAACTGTACTAATTTGCCATACAAAGCACCTGTAACATTTTGCTCTGTGTGTCTGCATCCGGTCTGTAATTCATTAGCAGCACAACAAACACTTAGATTCCACAGGCAATTTCCTCCATAAATTGATCTCCTGTCGGGGAATGATACCTTCAACTATATTCAAGCACTACTGAACAGTAGACCGGTGCACTTGGAGGATGCCTGTCATTCACTTATAACTTGAATAGGTGTAGTCTTTAAGGTAGTACTGGAAGGTAGTACTCTAAGTTTTTATTTTTTGAATGCTCTTTCTCCCTTTTCTTTGAATGTAACTTGTGACATGCCAGAAAGATAATTTCTAATTTGGACTCGATTATCTTGAGGGTCTCTTTCAACCAAAATGATTCTAAGTAGTTGGGATCCACTGGCCCTTGAAGCCTACTAGTGCTGTTTTAAACATTTTTTGGTCATTCCTCCCCGAAAGTTCAATGCAGGTTTCTACTCATTTGCTGATTATTCCCTTCATCTTATTGGGCAAGGCTTGGAGCAGGCATCCCGTATATTAAAAAATAAAACTTCGCTTCCATTGGGTTGCAGTTGTTGTAGTCTGCCCACCCATAGCCTGTAAAAAGAGATTGCCCATTTTCTAATGTTATAATAATCTAAGGGGACAGTATATCACTAGTTAGGCTTTGAAACATTTACTTTGCTTGATGGACCATATACTAAATATTTAATTAATTTAAATTATAAAGAACGAAGCCTCATCTATGAAGAGGCCTTAAATAGACAGCTGGCAGGCAGAAAGCTCTTCAGGGTATAATAAAGTAAAACTGCTGTGCCATCCAGAATACTAGGCAATAGACTTAGTCACAAAATAAATAAGTTCCCAAAGACATTAAAAAAATCTGAAAGCTTCAGGTATAATAGAAGGAAGCAAATAATCAGTCAGGAATCATCCTTATGGTTAATATAAAGATACATGGTAGTATTTGAGGAATTCAGCAATAACACATTAATCTAGGCAATTCTGAAACTCTGGAAATAAGCTAAAGGAGTGTAATCTACCTGAAGCTCACTCTCAATTTACTATCCCCCTTTTTGCACACTGTACAGAATTTTGTTTCACTCTTGCCCTTCACTACTGAATCAGCCACTTTTTCATACTGTTTAGACAGTTTTTTGAGACATAAGCATACATAAGCAATGAAGCTGGTAGTGGTTATATACGTAGAATTGTTGAGTAAACCAAGAATGTACGTTTTTCTGAAAGACTGTAGTAGTTTAAAGACAATTTGAGAAAATCTCCTTTGTATTACAGGTTACAGTGTCTATTCAGGCTATGATATGGATACCCTAGGACTTTTAATGTCCGTAGTGATGGAAAATAAAACGTGTTTTTCAGGTATAACCATCTAAGGAAGTGTTTGTGTAGTGAGTATAAAGCACCTTACTTTATAATCAGATTGAAGAATTTGTCTATGTAAAATACGTGGTTTCATACTGCTTTGGCTGTGTTTCCTCAGAGTAGCCTTGAACAGCATGTGATATTTACTGAAGCCAATTAACTCGAAGACAGTTATCTTACATTTCATACACCCAACTGCGGTTTTTAATATTTTTCATACAGGTGCAAAAGGGGATCTTTAGCAAAACTTACACATCAGGAACCTCTCAGAAGGAATAAGACGGTTAAATGAAATATGCCAGCTGCCCTTGCTGTTTTATCCCGACAGATCTTCAGTGGGTCACAGCAGCCAGCACATGCAGACAGTGGCACAGTGAGCACAGGGAGCCTGGAAAAGACTGACTTGATTTACTTTACTTTACACCCCTCCCCAGCTACCTCTGTCCATGGGATTTTGAGGGGCTGACCTGTTGGCAGCGTCCTGGTTGTCTGCAGTTGCTGGAACTGAGAGTTTGGGTCTCCTGTTGACAACCACAGGCCATTGTGTCCCAGTGGCTGTGTCGTATGAAGGGACTTTGCAGGCAAGAGGTAAGGAAACAAGGTCTTGCTGAAAATGCCTTCTCTTTGCCCTCACCGAAAGCTCCTGTGACACAAGCATTTTCCTTCTGAATATCTTCTGTGTTAAGCTTATTAGTAAAGACACTTCAATGTCACTCATACTTCTTTGGCTTCCCATTTCCCAGGCCTTTCTTTTCTGACTTGAATTATTTCTCTCAGCGATCTTTGCCAGCATGCTGCCAAAGCGCACTGAACAGCTCCGCTGCTGGTTTTATACATTTGTTTGCCTGCTTATGAGATCTACACAGTGGACGGGACCATTCAACACCACCTTGCCCTTCCTCGTCTAAAACCTAGCAGCAGACGGAGATAAAAATTTGTCAGTCCACCAGGATGACCTTCCCTAGCAGTGACTCTGCACAGTCCCAGCCTGTGGTTCAGACTCATCTACACAGAGGAAAAAAGCTAAAGAGATGTTCTCGATTGTGTATCTTCTAGCAATGTGATTTTGCCAATAACTTCACCTCCATTTCGTCTTTTCGTTATAGCGCAGGTGTCTCAGGGAGAGGGGCGTGAGTGAGTCTAAAGCCTAGTTTGGGGAAGGCAGCAGTGGCGTGTGGTTTGCAAGGCTGAAGCACAGAACTTGGCAGGGTCAGTGCCCGTTCCATCTGCTGGTGAGGCAGGGGAAGCCAAGCCAAGGACACTTGCGGGGAGCACGAACAGAAGGAGTGCTTACTCGACAAAACGTGAAAACCCCCAAAAGACTTTGTCATTATTCAGGTGACCGGATTTTTTTCTTGATGGGGATTTTTTGTCACTTCAGCAACGAGCCAAATGGTACTGTCACTGGTGGGCTGGTTCCTGAAGTCACGTATTTCCAGCATTGCATGCCATGCTTTAGAGACCAGTCATGGCGATACCCCAACCGCTTGGCAAAAACAGGCTAGAATTAGGCTGAGATCCAGTTTTTGAACCAGTAGCCTCCTGCCTGCAATTTCAGGTTTTAAATTAATGGCTTGGCACTGGCATCCTTCAAGAGAGCTTTGGTTTTGCTTTTCAGCAAGTGAGAGGAACCTCAGCTGAGGCACTTGCACTGGTAGCCCCAAGGAGTCCCAGAGAGAGCAAAAGAAGGTGCTACCAGTGAACAACCCTTGGGTGCACGAGCTCCCTGCATCTGCTGGATCCAGCAAACCACTTGCACCTGGGGACTTCCAGAACACACTGCAAGCCTTATTATTTTAAGATGAAGCTCATGACAGGTATCAGGTGCAATCTTTTAGCATTTCTTCCTTGAAACACGTAGATGTTGCGGTAGTAGCTATCCCATGCACAAAATACATCACATCATGCCTCCTGTTTGAGCACTTTGCACCTGTTTACATCGTAGGCTTCACCACACTGCCTGGCAGGACTGGAAGTGCTTCTTTAAACACTGTTTGAAAGAGAAGTGCCAGTGAATTTTTTTTTTTTTTTCTTCTTTTTGAAGCGGCCGCTAATTGTATGCAATCCCTTTTCAAGTGTTAGTCTCATGATCGGAGACACGTAATATAAGTCTGAGGGAGTCTGTGTCTTGTCTGAAGCTCAGGGAATACATTAAAACAAAACAAAAAACCCAGCCTAACTTACTCTGAATCAATCAGGAAGTCATTCGTGTAGGTGGCTGCATTCAGACCATAGGAGGAAATATAAGAATAAAAAATGTGACAGTTTTTACTGAAATAGGAAGCAACTGAAATATACAAGAGTTAGTAGATTCAACACGAGAGAAGCTGTCATAGAAGAAGCCAGGGATATTTGTGGGGTTCCATGATAAATAGAGTTGGATAATAAAGCCTTGTGGAAAACTGAAATAGTCATCATGTTGTCTGAGAACACAGAAGGAATAGACTAAATGAAAAGCAATAGTCTAGACTTCCGTTTATACTAATACTTGCATTCATTCAAATTGCAAAAGTTATGAATCTGTCTGAGGTCTGTTATAAGACCATTTTTAAGGTGCTGGTAAAGCACAGAGATAAAGCAACTTCTAAATGTGAAGTGTGTTACTCCGTATGCTGAAAAATGTAGCATCCTCCTTGCCAAAGTAAATTAGCCCAGGAGGAAGTCTGCTCTAGAGCAAGTTCAGGGGTATCTGTTATGTTCAGTATAGAACATATATATACGCTTTATTTGGAAAACCTTCAGTAAAAGGTGGAGTATAAATAGACACTAATCATGGATGGCAGGAACAAATGAGATGTAAATTCCAGCAGATGTGGAGGATGGTGTATTTTGTGCACAGTTCCTCTTCACTGACACCTCTTCCTTTTGCAAAGTCAGGTTGCTGGGCCAGGTTTAAGGATGACTGTCATGTGGAGAGATGAAAAGTGGGTGGTGAAAGTGAGGGAAAAGGGTCAGTGGATGTCTAGTTGAGAAATGTTCTGGCATTAGCATATGAGCCAGGTTAAAGTGAAAGGCAGCCTTACGGCTGGGGATCTTTGATTACCTTGGTGAGGAAATTTCATCCTGGCTCAAAATATGTACACATGCACGTAAAAATATGTCCACATACAACCTTTTTTTTTCACAAAGAATGAAGACAGGAGGAAGAAAATATCCTAGATCTAGATTTTTCTCCCTCATAGGAGGGGTACAGGAGATAGACGTGCTTCCAAACCAGTATAGACAAATTTAAAGCATTGACAGCACATTTCATTTTAAAAAGTGTTACTCTTGCTGTAGAGATATAGCCAACCATTATGGCCACATGTACTGCTTCATTTTACTTTAGCTGAATTTTAGCTGAAGGTAGCCTATTATGATTTTTTTGTTGTCATGGTTTTACAATATGTCACCATAAGAATAAATTAAAGTATATTTAAAGGAGTCAAAAAGGAAAGAAGCAGGTGGGGTTTTTTTTAGATTAACTTTTATTAAAATAAAATAAATTTTTACTGATTTGTGGTATTACTGCTTTATAGTGATCTATGTTGAAAATAATATGCTTCACAGATAATTAACATAGCAAGACTCTGCTATTTGTAAACTATTTGCATTTTAACTGTTACAGGATAACTAATGACAGGAAAAGAGAAACAGTGTTTGAAATCAGGACTTCTGGTATTAGAGATCTTACTGAATAAAGGTTACTGTGAAAACAGTACATGTAGAAATTGATTTCACTCGCAGTTTTTGGAGCAAACTGTGGTAGGTGTGAGTTTAAACAGTTAAGCCATTAACATTTTTTTTTATACGCAATCTGTTCACACAAGAAGTATCAATATTAAGACTGAATACTGTGGTTCGTATGTGGTATATCACAAAAATGCCATGGATTCTTTGCTGCAGTTACACCATTGCAGTCTTATTAAAAATTGTGCCTGCTACTTGTTAGTCTAAGTGCTTTCCATCTACTTTTTTGGTGGAATTTAGAAACTGAAATCACAGAATGTACGTACACGTGTATATAAATATTCTTGTATGATTGGAAAACATAGGAACACAAAGATCAATCAAGCTAGGATGGAAGTTTCCCGTGCAGACTGGATTTATCTGCTTTGAGTGCATGACAGATGACTTATGGAGGCCAAGAGCCAGACCAGAGCTGTGTCGCAGATGACCCCTCCACAGGATTCTTGAACGGGGCAGTAACCAGTTTGCGTTTTGTTAAATGTGTGCACGCTGAGTATTCCTCATTTTTTGGTCCCTAATAGGAGCTTATGGTGTGCTGGCCGATGAAAAGCACTGCCACTGAAAAGAAATTCAAAGGAACTCTGTGCTGAATGTTAGAAGTGCTATGTAAAATGTGGTGTGTATCATTAAATGCTCTGTATACAAAGGCCTCGGGTTTTTCAAAGCAGGATCAAAATTACTGGTTATTTTTCTCAGCTTTAGCTTTACTGTGTTAATAACCTATGTATAAAGCATAGACAGCATTGCATTGTTTCATAGGAAAACTGAAAAACTACAAAATATGGAATTGAAGCACTAATAGCTAGCGTCATTGTCCTTAAGCAAACTATCAAATCCTATATATCAAACATCAATATCAAGATCCCATTCATTCCAATAGGAAGTAAACAGAGGATAGGGATGCCAGCCATGGCAATGTTGAGCATCAAACCACTAACTATTAAGTGCTGGGACTCAGAGGATCAACACCTCTAAGACTGAAGAGCTTTGTTTCCTTTCTCTCTTTCCATTGCCTTTGGGCATTAATAACCTGCTTTAGTGTAAGTAACAAGCCCTTTCATAACATGAGACATGACTTAATCTCTTCAGAATGAAAATCGCAGCAGCCAGGTGCTAAACACAAAAGCAAAGATGAAAGATGAAATCCTGTCCTCCTACAGATTCATCAAAACACAAACAACTACAATAACAAATCACTCCTGTTTTGCGCCACGGCGTATTGCTTCGCATGTTTAACTACCGCGTATCATACTCAAGCACAGTTCCCTTCTTTGCCTGGGTGGGAACATACTCCTCATTCCTCTTATTGAGCTTTTGGCACTACAAGAAAACAAAAACAAAAAAAAAAAAGAAAAAAAAAAGGCAGAACCCCATATTCACTATTCCAGAAAATAACAAAGGGAGAGAAAAAGAACTATGACAATGTCTTGCAGACTAGTTACCATACAGGAAAGCTTTGACTTCGCTGACAGAGCTGGACTCCCAGAGGCACTCTGCATAAAGTAGCTTTTATCCTTCACAAAAAGGACAGAAGGGAGAGATTGTGCTCGAGATCTTCTGACAGTCGCGTCCATGGGCCCGCTCCCTGCAGTGGCAAAGCAGGTTTCTCATGCTGTGTGACTACCCTTCTTTGGGGTGGCGTGCACGTCTTACATTCAGAGTGACATAAAGACCTAAATAATTCAGTAGGCTTCTCCTCATCCCCTCCTTTGCCCTGCAGGCTTAAGGGAAAATAGACTTTATATTTCTGCTTCCCTTATGGAAACTTTTAATTAGAGAGGGATGGAGATATAGACCTTCCTTTCTCCTCAATGTCTGGAGCCATCAACCGGTTGTTTCAGTGACACTTTCTACTGGCTCCCATAGGTGATCTGACAGTTTCACCCACATGCTGGTGAGTTTGCAGTGATTAGTTCAGCTAGCAGGGATAGCAAAGCACTGCCGTTTTACCAGTTCGTTTTCCAGTTCCTAAATATGACTCAGTGCAGCCAGCTTTGCCCTGCTGTGTACCAATGAGCATTTTAAGTCTGCATCCCTATTTTTAACCAGGTGGTATCCACTTCATTGATGCATGTATGTTCTCTTTCTCATGCAAAATTTGGGCTGTTATAATTGAAGACCTACCACTGACTGAGAAAAACTGGTCCTGTAAGACAGAAAGGGGACTGATCTATTTGTTTTTCATGTTGCTCCCTTTCCATCTCCATTCTGTCCCCTACAAAACTACTTCTTACCTCTGTCACCCACTCTCCTCTCTGACTCCTCAATTAGAGTAGTAGTTGCAGTTTTCCCTGTCAGATAGTGCAATCACAGCCAGAGCAGCTGGAAGCATATTTTAGTTTCTGTATTAATTCAAGTCAAGCACTGCTAAACTGAACAGGCTGTGTTCACTGGAACTGTAGGAAAGGGACAGTCACCTGCAAAAAGGGGCCAGATAGTATATTGTAAAGACAGCAGTTATGCATGGAGAGAAAGGTTCCTGTTTCTCTTTTCCTCAGAAAAAGCCATACTGCCCTTCACAGTGGAGACACCTTAACAAGGAAAGAAATTAAGGTCAACAGATTATCAGTGACTACTACATTTTCGTGGCTCCACTGATTTGTTTGCAGCTCTGATAAATCTCCCCGGCTATAAACACAGTCATCTCCCATATGGAACAGGCATACACATATGAGCTAACCTGAAGTGACACTATAGAACTGGGATGCCTCGTAGTCTTACTTTGCTTCATGCCTGTACATGTTTAATTAAAGATGTATGCTTTTAGCTTTAGGGTGGATAATGACAATAAACAGCTGGACTGATCTTTCTCTTCCTGCCTTCTGTTTGACTCCACTTGGTAATCACCGATTGCCATGGAAATCACTAAGTGAGATATTTCCTAACATAACATTTCTGCTTCCTTTTTTTTTTTTTTGTTTCTCTTCCAGATACCACAGAACAGTAGTTCTCAAAGGTGCTTCAGGTGTTTGGTTACAAAGGAAGCGGTGAATCCTTGGCTGCTTTTCAAAGGTGTAGCAAATGCAGACGGCAGCGGAGCAGCCAGACAATGTCACCACTGCCCTCTGCCACCCAGCAAAGGAGTTCTAGAGGTCTGCGTATGCTTAATAGTACCTGGGGAACATTTATATTTATTAGAACTGGAAAATGGTGGAAGACTTGAAGCCGTGTACCAGAGAACAAAGAGGAGTTATGAAGTGCAGGTAGAACAGGATGACCATGCAGAGACATCATATTCTTAGTTTCTTTTTGTATGTGTCGTTAGCTCATGACTTTGCATGTGATGCGGATGATGAACAAGATACCGCGATGACAAGACAATCCAAGAAACATTCTAGTAAACCTGAGAATTGTCTGACCTATGATTCATTCCAGTCATGCAGTGTAAAATATCTAGAATATACAAGTAACTTTATTTGAAGACGTTCGCATATGCTATCACACTGAAATATCCTAATGTAGGAATTGCTTAGATGAAAGAAAAGTCCAACCACACATTCTCTGTTAATAATTCAAATTATTTTCTATTAATATTTAATGAATTATTATTTATTTAAATGATATGAACGTCAGAATTATTTGGGTAACAGCCTGGAATGAAAGCTCTTTAGAGAGCTATTGATTGCCTTCACATACAAGGACTGGAAGCAAATTTACTGCAGCCTTAAATCAGTTTTGATGACTAATGAACAATTTTTGATAAATGGAAGCACAAAACTATACTAAGTAAAATGCTATTCGAAAAGCTTAACTGCAGATCTAAAACTGTGGATAGAATCATGGAATCATTTTGGTTGGAAGAGACCCTCAAGATCATTGAGTCCAACCATAACCTAACTCTGGCACTAAACTGTGTCCCTAAGAACCTCATCTGAACATCTTTTAAACACCTCCAGGGATGGTGACTCCACCACTTCCCTGGGCAGCCTGTTCCAATGCCTGACAACCCCTTCTGTGAAGAAATATTTCCTAATATCCAATCTAAACCACCCCTGGCACAACTTGAGGCCATTTCTTCTTGTCCTACCACTTGCTACTTGGGAGAAGAGACCAACACCCTCCATGCTACAACCTCCTTTGAGGGAGTTGTAGACAGCAATAATGTCTCCCCTCAGCCTCCTTTTCTCCAGGCT
>VWYH01004905.1:92101-102803 GCA_013399365.1 Pampusana beccarii | reverse complement strand
CTCTGTATGGCCTTCCTACCCTCCAACAGATCAACACTCCCACCCAAGTTGGTGTCATCTGCAAACTTAGTGAGAGTGCACTCAATCCCCTTGTCCAAATCATTGATAAAGAGATTAAACAGAACTGGCCCCAATACTGAGCCCTGGGGAACACCACTCCTGACCCGCTGCTGTCATGTCCCACCCTCAGGTATGAGTGAGGGGAGAAGTGACTCAGGTTCATGGGTCCCCCCCACTGGAAAACAGTACACACAGTACTTAAGGTCCGCAAACAAAAGGCTTTTATTTTGCAGCTTGGCCCAAATCGTATATGATTGGGTGGCAGAAGGATTTGCGTTATTGTAGGTTTGATCACTAAACATTAAAAGTTTGCAGCATCTGCAGGGCTGTAAATCCTATGTTACTATGTTACATGTCAAAAGGAAAGCAAAAAGGTAGAAGTATGGGAAAAAAAGAAGAGGGAGAAAGATTTCACTATCCTTATAGCTCTGCTTTATGTGTGATGGAGTTCGCAGTCTCGGGTCCAGCAATGTGTGCCGTCCTCTGGTGTCTTGTTCAGTTCATGTGGCAAGAGTGGTGAGCAGAATGGTCTTCAGGATGGTGTGTGCGCGCCACCATGCTTGTACAAAGTAGGCCTTTATAGCCCTCTGGGTTGCCTGCTTGCATAACTTCTGGTGTTTTGTGGAGGTGTCATTGTGAAAAAGAGAAAAGTCTGGGGAGAAGGGGTGATTGTGAAAGGCGAGTCTCAGGCCATGTTGAAGGGTCTCAGCTTTTCCCCTTTGTGCCACGCTGGCCGTATCAGAAGGCGGAGCTATGTGCCCTTCGGCATGTCCCCCACCTCTTGTATCGGCCAGCCGGCCTGGGCTTGTTGATATGTAAATTGCGGTTCACCCTATGCTGAATGTATGGTCTCCTGTGGCTGGATGAACTGGTTTTGCCACAATGTTTGGGCCATCATCCTTATCAGTACATGACAGCCGCCAGCTGGATTTGGCTCCATTCACCACAACTCTTTGGGCCCAGCCATCCAGCCAGTTCTCCATCCATCAAAGAGTACGCCTGCCCAAGCCATGAGCTGCCAGTTGAGAATGCTGTGGGAAACATGTCAAAGGCTTTACTGAAGTCTAGGTGCACAACATCCACAGCCCTTCCCTCACCCACTAAGCGGGTCACCTTGTCGTAGAAAGAGCTCATGTTGGTCAAGCAGGACCTGCCTTTCATAAACACACGCTGACTGGGCCTGACTGCTTGCTTGTCTTCTATGTTCCACATGATGGCACTTGATCTGTTCCATGACCTTCACTGGCACTGAGGTCAGATTGACAGGCCTACAATTCCCTGCATCCTCCTTGCAGATGGGCATCACATGTGTGAATTTCCAGTCAACTGGGACCTCACCAGTTAGCCAAGACTGCTGACAGGTAATTGAAAGTGGCTTGGTGAGCACCTTCACCAGCTCCCTCAGTTCTCTTGGGAGGTTCCCATCTGGCCCCTTAGACTTGGATTCAGGTGTTAATGCGTATGTATTCACATAATTAGAAAGTTTACAAAACTGTGAGCATACCTCAAGCATCTTTTAATCCAGTTCAGATTAGGGATCACCTGAGGATTCTTCTTCAGGTAGTCTCACAAAATTTATACAGCGGTATTTATCTTCTAAAGGCAATCAACTGGGATCAACATACCATGCTTCTATTTTATATCTATCTTTAATATGAATCAAACAAGTATATGTTTTGAACATAAGAGGGCAGTTACCCACTTTTAAGACCCGTGAAATGTTTTCCCTTCAACTATGGTAGCACAGAAACTGTATGGGCCCTGGAAAGACTGGCATAAACTATTCCAGTTGATTCCAGATTTTAGCAAAGGCAAGCACATCACAGGGCATCATGCTGAAACTTAAGGGAGTTACAAAAACACGAGCATCATTCTGCAAAGCCAGACAGTACAGCCAGCTCTCTACTGCCAGAAAGAAACTTCTCATTAGGGAAGCTGCTGTTCACCTCCATCCTTTCATAACCTAAGCGTGAACAGAAGATGTAGGAATGCATTTGAAAAAGGCCATGTTTAAAGAGGCCATAAAATAAGTCTGCTGCCACCACCTAAATTCATAAGAAAAGATGCAATTCCTGTTAAAAGAAGGTTACCACTGAAAAGAAGTTAGCAGTAATTACGATAGATGTCTGTTGGTAAACAACGAAATTGAAGTCCAGGGTAAATACATTGTCACAGAAAAGAGAGTTTTTTGGGAGATGAAAAGTTTATTCAAAAACTGCCAACATATAACAAAAATGATTTTACACTATTTTCCATTTTCTACAGAAATACAATAACTTACAGCTGTGCTTAGTCCATTCTGCCACTAACACATATAAAAACAAGTCCGCTGATAAATAAGTGAAAAAATCTATTTGCCAACCACCACCACTAAAATTGTACCTGTAAATTTTGGAAGACATCTGCATAGAATAGTTAGGACTGTAGGGGTGCGCTTTTTTAATATATTTTGTACTACTAGGATAAGTAAAAATTTAATTAACATGCAATACAAAATATTTTAGATGAACAAGGTAAAACGTAATGTGCACAACTGGGAAGTAGTGCTAGGATGCCCTGTTATATTTCTAACTTAGACATAAGAAAACTGAACATTTTATATGGTGGAAATGCAACTTCCCTTCACAGCAAAAATAGATTTATAATCATGAAAATCTATACCTGGCTAGGTTCCACTGAAGATGGATTAAAGGTGTGGAGAAAACGATCTTGTACTAGATAACAACAAATAATTGCAGAACATTACAAAGCAATGTTAAGTAGATACATTAAAAAAAAAATAGCTGTTACCTAGTTATAAGCATTTGTGAGATGACAGGTTGACAAACGTGCAGTTTATTGTTGCACCATAAATGTCTACAGCATGCTTGAGGAACAGTAAAACTTAAGCCATTCACTATTTAAGACTTCCTTGCTTCAATATTGCATCAATTATCACATGGAGCATAAAAGCTTACCATTCATCCCCAAATATCTTGCATAAAACTCAGGCATTGACCTATCTGCTATTGATACACAATACATCCCAAACTAATGTGTCACCCTGGTTTGCACATAGGTATATCATATTAAACTTCCTGCCACTACAAAAGATGGAAAAACAAGGAGGGGAAAAGAAACAAGGAGGGAAAAACAAACAAGAAGGAGGGAAAAACCAAGCAGCTTTCTTAGCTATTGATACCCCACAGTACCCATATTTCTCTCTAGCTACCCTTTTAAATCTATAATATTCCATACCCTGAACAGTTTCTCCTCCACCACAGTGCTAAAGAATACACAATACTCTCTTTTTTTTTTTTTCTTGAAGTCATAAATACGACCATTTGCAAAAGTACAAATAAATCCCTTTCAATCCACCACACTGAAAATGTCAAAGCTACAAAGTAGTGGTTGATGCCCTCCCCACAGGAAGGCCTGATCCCGCGTCACTGAAGTCAGCGGGAATTTCGTCACTCGTTTTAACACAGGGAAAAATTAAGCACTCAGATCAGAAAACAACTAGTGACCAGATCCTGCAAATTATTTCTGTACGAGGACCCTGGAGAGTTTATTACTTGTTCATACTAAACTGTCTGATTTAATGAACCCCCAAATTAAGTAGACCAGGATTGTACACATCGACTCAGGGCTTCCCTACGCATTCTTTCTACATTCTGTCCTAGCAGCTAGTGAGATAGAATGAAAACAAACAAACCAACCACAAGAATAATTCCCAAAACAAACAACAACAAAAAAGACAAACAATCAAACCCCCAACTAATAATAAAAATAATTTTTAAAAAATCAAACAAAACCCCAAAACTAACCAAACCCTGTATGAGCAGAACTTGTCCTTGCTTTTCTAAGTTTTGGATTTAAGATGATGAGCAACATTTGCAGTAATGCCCAGTGATTTTAGGTGCTCATTTTAGAACATTTGGAGTGAATCACGTTGTCTAGAAGGTAAGGCGCAACTAGCATTTTCCAATAAAATTCAGTCCTTCAAGAAGAGCTCTCAAATCCAATATTTCAAAACCAGAAAGCATCCAAAACGATAAGTAACTTCAAAATTTTTTTAATATGTGGCTCATTTTTTTAAGAGAAAAACATGGAAAATAAAGTACCAAAAAAGGCTACCTGTCGTTTGTGCTCACACACCAATTTCAGTTGCTAGTTTGTGTCTGACATACCTTTCCCAGCCTCCTGTGACACTAAAGCACTTTGTCCAAAACATCCCTGTCTGTTCCTCCGGGGAGGACCCCTAAGTGGCCTCCCCCAGGCAGGACACTGGCTGAGCACCTACCACTTCGCCCAGTTTGCACAGCCTTACCAACTCTTTCACCGTCTCAATCGCTCCCTGCGAGCACTTGGAATAAACACCACCACTAACAATTTGCGTACGCGCACATTTGCCCAAGTATCAAGAAAGTAAGGCAGACTAAGCTGGAGAGGGGAAGCAAGAGATCTGGCTGCTTTAAGCAAACCCCTGACCTTGGCAATGATCCTGCTAGATTCAGGCTCACATAAACACAGTCCATCCATCCATCCATCCATCCATCCATCCAATCCGCCCACACATACCTGCACACTTATTGTGGGAGAATAAATATAGATATCTTATTCACAAATAAGCTCTCTACAGATGACAAAAAAAAAGAAAACAATCCCCCTCTGAAGAGAATTAATGCTATGACAAAGTAAGACCAGTGAAAAACAATGCTTTGCATTCACTATCCTGTAGAACACCGGTCATTTAACAGATTACTTTCCAATGTTTTATTGTCCTGTCATCTTCTTATTCTTTCTGCTACAAAACTTACCATTTATCTAATTTATCTGCATTGGAAATCTACATAAAATTTAGAACAGTCAGAACTGCGTATCTGAGATTTTTTTCATAGAAAAAATATTGCAAAATATTATGTTTAAAACCAACTGTATTTCCCCCTAATATGAAAGCTGTGAGAATTAAATATTTTTCATGTATCTTGATAAAATAAACATTTTGCCCTACATAAAATGGTACTTTGATGGACATGACTGTTATAAAATTAGTGTTTAATGGCTCACTTAAATACTATAGCACCGTTACTACTTGGATCTTAATGCTACTTAAAACCATTTAAGAGCTATACTATTTCTATCACATGAAATCAAAGACAACATTCCAAAGCACATTTTCAAGAAACCCAGTTTTAAATGTAGCCACTTCAAAAAAGAAAAACTGGAATGAAGGAGAATTAACACAGTAGGTATAAATATATTTTGTCTTGTAAAAATAAGTTCTGGTACCTTGTATAATTTATGCAATTTTTAATAACAAGGAATACTCTGTTAAACAACAAACAAACAAACAAAACCAAACCACCACCACCACCACAAACATTTAGCTCCCCATTCAGGAAATTTTACTGTATTAATGGTGTACCAAATTCATAACTTTATTCACAATGAATGTGCAGGAATATCTCTTCCAATAGAAGCTCTTTGTTTCACCATATTCTGTTCAGAAGATTTTATTCTGTTGCTGTGGGTTCTCCCCACCTCCATCTATAAAGTAGGATTAACAGCAGGTTCCAGATGGTGCAGATCAAGATGCTTAATAAACTAGACTTCAGTTAAGAGTTCTGCTCTTCAGGATAATTCTATCATACATAAGCATCTGCCAGCTATCAACAACTAAAAGCTTTTTCAATTCTAGTATTCAGACTCCTAACAAAAAAAAAAACCCCACAAACAAACAAACAAACAAAATCTAAGATACATAGTGCATCAACACAGACACTGTGAAAAGCTTCCCCATCATTACGACATACATCTTCGTGAGATACTGAATATCCTACTGAATATCCTACTGAATAGTACTAGGGAACTCAGAGAAGAATCCCAGAAACTGTCAGGAGCTTCCTGCAAGACTGCAACAGCAATTTAAGATACAAAAATATGACACAGATGAGATGGTAAGGTCTAGTGTGAATCATTAAGTACTGTATTAGCTTGTGGGTAGATATAAAACACTATGTTAGACCACAAAAAAAAAAAAAGTTCGTTATTACATGTTTAACATTTATGTTTTGGGGTTTTTTTTAAATCAAGAATTGTAAACTTTAAAAATGTACCCTAATTCACTATAATAAGACTATGCCCTGAGAAGTAACATTACACACTAAGTAAAAGCCACTAAAAAGTGTCAGATCTATAATTCAAAAGCATAATCTGTCTGCAAGGAACTTCTTGGAAGCACGTATTTCCTCCATTTTTCAGCAATACATTGCTTCTTCAGAGGAAAACACTAATAAAAGTTCATGCTAATTCTAGTTTTCCCAACTTTAACTAGAAGAATTCTTATTTTTTTTTTCCTCCATTAAACTCTCCTGGGGAAACTAGATGGCTTAATAGATAAAACTCTTGCTTTTCACCTCTGAAAGAGGATGCAGGCTTAGCATGAGGTTCCAGAAAAACTGAGCCTAATGAGCTCCACTAAATGACATTAATCAGAGCACTTTTTGGGAGGTAGTCAGAATTATCCAAACACGAAATGAGGCCACCTCACCAGTGCTTTGCTACATTCTTCTGTGCTGGTTGGAAGAACAGAGAAGAGGCTGGGAAGGAAACATACCTCTGTGCACGTGGGGAAAAAAAAGGAGGAAAATTATCTTCGACAGGGACATAGAACTTCCTTTGAAACTAACTTGAATGCTAAGTGCATCTGAGAATAGGTGAGCTACCCTCTTTCCTTTATATTTGACATTAATAAAACAGTAAGATCTAATCGTAAAGACGTCTTTTCGCCAAATGAGTACAGGACAATTTAAAATTTTCGCCAAATGAGTACAGGACGCATTTAAAAGTCACGTCTACATTTCACTTCACTGTTTCTTTTTCCAAAATTGCTCTAGAAGATACAACTCAGGAGTTGTGTTTTTTCCCCACACTGTAAGTGCAACGGTTCACTTGCTACTAAACGAAAAAAAACCCGAGGAACACTTTTCCCTCACAGAAGGCAAAACAAAACTAAGCAAACAACCTTGTCCAAAAATTGAATCATCAAGTCCCTGAAGACTCACCACTTAAATTATTCTCTGGTAGTCACATTCTGTTCATTGTATTACATATTGCTGTGAAGAAGTATGCTTGTTGAGTCTGGCTATGCAGACAAGCCTTTCCAAAACCCCTCATTTCTGTTCGTCAATATTATACAGTACTGTTTTAAAAATTCATTAATTATCTACTTAGGAAAAAACCTCACTCCTGTCCATGAAGACTAGCTACACATTCTAACTAAGCAGCACTAACATAAAACTGGAAATGCCAGAAATTTTGATTATAGACAGAATTTAAGTTATCTCACTATGTTACCCCTTTGCTTATTTGTCTTAAACCAAGTTTCATGTAAGGTAATTAATCAAACAGTATAAACCAACAATACACTTTTCGCCCTATTTGAATGACACAAGGATTTGATTGTATAAAGAATGTGCAAGAAGTCAACAAAACACTAATATGCAGGCATGAGCAGATTAACAAATATTAATCAGAGCAGCTATAGCAATGTGTTCTATTAATAACTTTATACAAGTTTGTTATTGTAGCTATCTTTAATGATGCATGTGTTGCTCCAGTGACTGTAACACACAAGATAAACCTAATGCCAATTAAATAACAGTTAATATATTAGCAGCAGAGAATTCAACTCCTTAAAAATGTGATTCTTTCTACTCTAATTTCTGCAGTTTCAAATTACATTTGTTCCTCAAAACCCATTGTTTCTAGCACAAGGAAATTCCTACAAAAGACTAATCCAGTGAACAAAAAGAATTTGCATTAATTCAAATGACACGTACTACAGCAGAAGATAAAAATCAGTAAATATACTGAATTTTATATGAAGACATTTACAGATGTACAAAGTTTGATTCTATATTTGAAGGAACTTCAGAGAGTAAGAGCCTTGTATTCTGCAGCTTCTGTTGGACATTTTCTCCACAAGAATGTTCATTGACTACATTATGATTCTCTGACCTCTGAAACACAAACCAACTAAAACACATTACTTAAAGTAGTAACATTTATGCATGTTAACTACCAATGGTCTGAAGCCACTTTTCTTTTTTTCAGGTGGTGCCCTGATGGGGCTCTGCAAGAACACTGAATGGTTACACAGGTATATTCCAAAGGTCTTATTTTCAGAACATCGCACATCTGTGAGCTTAATGCAATTTGTTGGAAGTATCTGAGCAATCATTTAATGTAAGAGGCTTCAGGACATTGACGGCTTGAAGTAATTTAGTTTTACATTTTATTCTTTCATATACCTTGTTACCTTGAAAAAATTAAAGCTCTATTTTGACACTCTATTGTTTGCATTTCTTTCAAAGGGGAGATATGACTTGTTTCAATTTCACTTTTATTGTTTAGTTCCCTGTGTGGTAGATTCTGGCCTGCAAACATTTCTAAATGTAACTATTCTGATTGGATTGTAAAAAAAAAAAAAAAGGTGGGGAATATTTCCATCAGGTGCAGGCTTTAAAAATCCACACTTAAGAGTCATAGCACAGCCATCAGTGTTTTGTAAAAGTAACAAAAACATCAGCACCATCTCTAATCAGAGCTCTCAGAACATTTTCCAAGTATGAAAATACAATACAACTCGGTTCAGTTACACAGGACCAAATCTTGTCTTCCTACAAGCATGCATAACTCGTGCTGACATGAATAGGAACTGCACGCATATATATGAGGTCAGCTCTTTGATCTTAAGTGTTTATGATGGAAAGACTGTCAATTTCAATGGCAGAGTACTTCCACAATATAGCTCTAAGAAAGCCAACTAAGACTCCAGGTTATAGTCTGGAAGAAATAGATAATGGGCTTCAAGTCCGATTCTAATAGAAATCTTTCCTCTAAAAACCTCAATCATTCCAGTGCAAGAAGAGTGCATCTTTTCCCTTCCACAGTCCAAGAAATATTTTGTATCATGCTCCCACTTCCCAGTCTGCTCCTGCCACTAATTATTTTCTCATGAGCAGGTACTTTTGCCAAGGTAAACAGAACACACAACTATGTTACCAACTGTGTAAGTAATCTAGGACCAAGAACATGATCCCTAAGACACTGCCAGCTGACTTCACACTTTCCAGGCTCATACTAGTCATTAATGGGATATAATTAATCAAGTTGACCAAGGCTACTATGCATGTTTTTAATGTTATCTTACAAACTTAAAAAAATATCAGGTCCTCTGGGATGGGTAAAAGTTCTTGCTCAAGTGAAGTTCTTAAATTCAGACTCTGGTTTGCACCTGAACCTACCCATTTGTCAGTGGTCATAGAGACAGAATCTTATGACAAATTCATCCTCTCAAGCCATTCCCACACTTTCACACACCCATTACGTTCTTCTGCAACTAAAACCATCAACAAGAACAGCATCTCAGAGCACCTCAATATGAATGCCCATGTAGTATGTCCCCGGCTATCCAGAGGCAGGTGTGGATGCCCACTGAGATAAACCTTTGCCATGTGGATGCTCAAGCCTAGGTCAGTCATACCTAGGCACTGTAAACAAAGCAGTGTACACTTAGAAATGTCTCTGTTGGCAACTCTGTGCCTGAAATGAGTCATGAACATACTAAGACTAGAGGTGGTCTGTTTTCATTTTGAAATGCAAGAGTAATCCCCATCCATCAAATTAATTAGAACTGTTGGGATTCCACGTGTTTTGAGTGCCTTTTTTCTTTGCAAATGATACTTTTTGAGCAGGTTGCCTGTTCTTTTCCTCTCTCATTGTTGCTCTCTCTTACCAACAGAAACAGCAGCTTGAAACTTATCACAGTCAGGAGGCACTTTGGGCAGGAGAAATATACAGCAATTTTGGTGAAGACTCTAGCTTGAAAATCTAATCCCCTTAGTTAATAGTCTGTTTGGAACAGAGGCAATGTTGCCATTGTACAAACTTCTACAGTTGTACAATGTTTATCCCCAGGGTCCTTGGACCAGCACAATTCCATTAGTGTAAAAATCCCTTATATAGACAAATTCTAAGGAAATGACAAAATAAACCACTCGTGTTTAATTTCAATGGAACAGAAATGTGTTTCAAATTCCCTTAAAATTTACAGTTATGTAAACAGAGNGTATCAAGTGTAATTAATTCTACATTGTTGATGTAAAATAAATAAATAAATACCAAGCAGGAAATTAAGGTAGTCTGTTCTAAGAAAAGTATTCCCAAATATAGCTCCAACTGTGTGAGCCTGAACGTGTGTGTTTGAACTATTTTCTGTCACATTTTTCTGTATCTGCTTTTCAGGATTTCAACTTCACAGACTTCCGTAACAAACTCATATGACAACTAATAAGCAAACAAAACCCCAGTTACCACAGTAAAGGGCAACAGCTCCAACGCTGTTACTGGAGCCTTAACAAAGAAACACGGCAGTCTGGTGTTCTACCAAAGGTTGCTGATACAAAATATAGTCTGAATCCAATAAGGTATTAGCAAGATGCCACTACAGCAAAGAGGAACAACCTGGAAACAGGTTTAGCCCATACTGACAGATCTTCCTATTCTTTTTCCAGACACTATTTCAAAAGCATTTCAGACTTTTTTTTTTTTTTTTTAATTCATACTATAAATAAGAAAATGGCTTTGTAGGAAGCTT
>VWYH01004905.1:65020-91764 GCA_013399365.1 Pampusana beccarii | reverse complement strand
ACACTATTTCAAAAGCATTTCAGACTTTTTTTTTTTTTTTTAAAGCCAAACGATAAAGAAGAAAATGGCATGGTAGGAAGCTGACACAGAGTGATTTCATACAAAGATTAAAGAACAAACTGCATTGCTTAACAAAAAGGTATGCCAGTTCTTTAATAAATAAAGTGACAGACTTCTGTTCTGAAAATTAATTTTAGGACCGATCATTGAAAGAGTTAGAAACAAGGTTAGTTAACACTTGAAACCAAGACATGCATTTGTGTCTGAAAAGAGAATATTGCACTAAAAGAAGGACCCTGAAGGCTTTAAACTCTTCCATCACTGACCTAAAAAAGTAACTAACCATTTCCTATAAGCAGTAGCAAACCTGGCTTGGTCTGCATCCCTACAAGTTGATAATACTTTATCAATGAACCGGTATTCCATTTCTGGACCAGCAGAGTCTGGCATAGGAGCGCGCTTCAGTCGTTTTGTTTCTTGTGTATAACCGAGTTTGCTGCTGGATTCATTCAAAGCATCAACATCCATAGCTTGTGCCAAGTGACTTGTTGCAGGACTGTGGTGGGAATTATTCAGAGTTTCATCACTGCTGTCCACAGATGATACCACCTCACTCAGAAGACGAAGTTTGTTGCTTAGGTGGTGCTGAAGGTAGAACACATGCCTTCTTCAGAGGAAAATGAAGAAAAAAAAAAAAAAGAAACGTCATGTACTGAAAATAATCTCCTGTTGCTACTGAACTGCTTCAGATCCTTTGCCATCCCATCAGATTCCCCACAAGCAGACATAAAATCTGCTGTCATTGCTCACACTTGACAAAAAGTGGCTCAGTGTCACTTTGGCAAATCTGCTGTTACCTAGTCTGGCACACATACCCAGCTGGTAAAGCAGAGGTTTTCTGCAGCTGATGCACCTTCTGCCTACCTTTTGCTCATCCTTTGCCCTTTAAACTTCACGAATGTGAGGAGGCTGATTAACAGTACCTTGTCTCTTTTTCACACACTATAGGGGCAAGTGGAGCTTATATCAATAAGATACTTAAGCCAAATCAAATATTCCATTCAATAGCCCTGATTAGGTTCTTGAATGTTTTCCGAAGGCGTAAGACACAGTAGCTTAGAAATCCTTTATTTAGTGGTACCTTTTAAAATCAGAACAACAATTTGTCTGGAAAGATCAGGCAAAGAACAATCCACAAATCAGAACAACACTCTTTTTACCAACTCCTCTTACCTGTGACACCACAAGGTTTCATGCCCTGGGTAAGTATCAATCAGTTCAGTGCAGAGCTCCAACTCTTCCTCTAAACGGCGAGGGAGATCCACACTCTGCTCCTCCACACAGTCAGCTTCTGCCCCTGCGCTCTCCTCCCCTTTTTGAAGGGTAGGGCTTTGCTCATTTACCGTTTGATTTGGTAGCAGTACATTATTGTCAGTCACAGTTCTGCCTATCAAGGACTTCAACAAGAACTGGCGGTAATGAAATCCACTGTGGTCTGAGACATGCATGGATACCCAATACTTAGTAGATGAAAGTTCATCAAGGAGGACCTGAAACAAAACCAGCAACAGTTATCAACCAGTATGAAGGAGCAATTTACCACCACGGCTTCTGTATTAAGGTAACATTTCTGGGGATTTCAGCCACTGTGGTAACGGTTTAAGAATGCACACAGAAAAACAATATAATCGACGAGCCTTTTCCACTGTGTGCTGACAAGTCTCTTGGAATCCCTGCACAAAAGAAACTGTATTTCTTCCAAACTCTGAAAAGGTACGTGTTTCAGAAACTTTCCCACAGGATGAGGGGAAAAAAACCCCAAACCACTTATGAAGAGAAATAAGCAGCGGTTTAAAAATCTCAAAATGGCTAGGAATAAAGACTATTTAGAGCAGGCAGGGGTAGAGGGTATATCAGATTAAATGGGTGCATCTAATGGTTAGATATATTTTAAGTTTTGTCTTGTGCATTACAGGNAAAAAAAAAAAAAAGAGAGACGATTTAAAATAATTTATACTTCCATTTTCCAGGAAAGAATGTCAACTACTAACATTGTGTTCCAAGTCCTACAGCTTGTGGAATACAAAACTGCTTGTCCATAATTAAGTTGCCTGACTTGCTAACTGGTGACCTACCAGAAAGGCTTTCATGACAACTGCAGTAAACACTTACATCGGTGACTGCTGGCACCTATGTATTTTCTGTTCATTCTGAATGTTTTTCAACCTTCAAAATTAATTTCTAGGAAGATGAGTGAGTTTGGTTACTGAGCAAAGCTACTTTTACTTTACTTTCTATGAGAACGAATGGTTTTATTTTTTAGGCTTTAACCTCTTTCCTCACATTGCTCCTCCTCTGGAGTTTAAACAGTCCAAAGAGATCAGAACTATCTTTTTTGTTTACTCCTAAAGACTTCGGATATAAGTGGTTATATTGGATATATTTTGGTTATATTTGGATATTACTGGTATATTCTTACTCTTAATCTCTTTTTCTAAGCTACCTATGTCACTTAACAGGACTGGCTGATGCAAAGCAACTTTCATAGGCACAAGTCTGTCTTCTTCTCCTGCAGCACCAAAGGCACAGCCTCCCACAAAGAAAACCATGAAAATGCATAAGGCTAGTCATACACCCTTTTTGTGGTGCACCTGTTCTAAAACATATTAGAGCAAATACAAACAACACAAATTGCACAATCTAACCAAGATACTCTTTTTTAGGTCTTGACAAGAGATACCAGCATTGTCTTCCTTTTACAGATGAGCAAACTGAAGGGCACTATTAACTAACAGATCATACAAGGGATTCTTAAGGGGGCTAAAACCCCCATCTCCAGTTCTGCACTTTAAACCACAAGATGAATTTTCTCTCTTCTCAGCAGAATTGACCTTACTAATTTACACTTCTGAACATTAAAATTTAAAAGCCTATTAAAAACAACATAAGGCTCAAGGGTGATATAAGCAAAATCAGATCAGTCTTTATTCAGCTGGAACTGATACTACGCACATTGTGTCCAATTTAGATCTGAGAATAGTCTATTTACCTGACACATTTATATGCTACAAAGTTACAGGTGAACGTTATAATTATGCATTTAACTCCCCACACAAATCAAACAGAATGACGCTCAGCATCACTCCTTACCTGAACTAGAAAACCTCTTTTAGAAAAGCAAGAGAGATGACTGTCATTAAACCTCTCGAGTTCTACCAAAAAACAAAGCCTCTCCTCTAGGAACCTCACAGTAACAGTGGAAGGTGCTTCAAACGACTGGAGGTAAAACAAAATGCCAGCTCACATCTGAATTCCAACAGAGGTTCTTTCTCAACAAGCCGGTTTTCTGCATTTCCACACTGAATAGCATGAGACCTTTGCCATTCTTCTGTGAAGCAAAGAGGAGATGATATCAAAAACACCTCCCTCCCTACTTTCGATAACCTCTCACAACAGGCCTGCTTCTGCCTTTGGTAGCGAGCTGAGCACCATGGAAGCGGCACCCTGCTCCAGAATAGGATGTATGCGCTTGGTGACTTTTGCCTCAACCTCTGGGTAGACACTCCCTCTTACACCCTCCCTGACACTGTGCTTGCTTTTCTTAATGTGCTTATCCACCATAAACTGCAGCCCAAAACCTCCTGCCTGGTCTGGGACACTGGAGAAAAAGCTGTTAACTAGATAAATACGGCAATGTCCACTCACACAAACAACAGGTACCTTTAAAGGTCCAGTAATCTGAAAAAAAGCCAAGGCCTTCCTAGGGATGTCTACAGGAAAAATTACTTTGTGTCTGATGAGCACGCTTCTGTCTTCTGGATGTCACACAAGAGAGGTGTTGCCTCGTGACAATCACCACACCACTTGTTTCTCAGCTTACTTTTCCATTATAGGGACTGATCAAATCATTCTCCATCCTGTAATTACGAAGTATTCCTATCCAAAGAAAACAAAAGAGCCTGTCCATCCTCGCTGAACTACATCCTGGTTTTGTACCTGCACGACTTCTCCGAAGCATCATGATGTGTATGAATTTTAAGAGACTATACTGATACTACTCTCTTACTCTGGTTCTCCAACTAATTACACATGCAATTATTAGTATTTTTCTAGAGCCCATGTTTTTCCCCAATCAGGTAAGTGCAGTCAAGTGAGAGAGCTGAAGTCAAACTTCCTTGCCATTTTCTGAGGCAAGTATTCCAATTCCAGAAAGATTATATTGCTTTGGAACCAGCTATTCTTGACAAACCCCTAACTGATATTAATGAAGACCTTTCAAACACTATGCAAACTTGCTAGTGTGGTTTGAATTCTGCAGGAAAAACAAATGGAGACTTCTATATTCCAGCAAGATAATTGTTTTTTTTTACTGTCTAATGTAAGACAGAAGGAAACCTATACATTCTGTGAGAAAATCTTCCTACAGGGGCAAACCTTTATCCTCTAGTATTTCATTTATTTTTCTGAGAGTTTGAACTGAGATTCAGTCTGCAAAAGCATCAGGATTACCAAACCAAAGGAAAAAAACCCCAAACCCTAAGAAACAATGTACCCCCTCAAATCCTCCAAAGCAGGTCAAAAGTTTCATAAATGACAAACCTGTTTTTATAAGTCTTATTTCAATAACACAACATACAGATTATGTTTCTGGGCCTCTGTTTCCTTGTCCACCATAATAAAAACTACCTCAGACTATATGCAGAGTTTGTATTACAGCAGAAATGGAGCCTTAAATAACACAGTGTACTCTAATTTCAGGCAATCTTGCAAGAACTAAACAGCTGTAGAATCACAGTGACTGTTTTTTCTAATTTTTTCAGCACAGTTCCAGTCTTACAACTCAATGAAATTTAGCATTCTTTCAGATATTCAAACACACAAATTGCTGAATGTATAGAAAGAAACATCAAGCAAGAAAACAACCTGTATATTTTATGAAAATCTGTAATGTCTGTTTTGTCCTTGTCCTCCTCGTATTTGCTTTTTTCCTCACATCACATCTTGCAAATAATCACTTGCTGATTCTGCCTTTCAAAGTTACCTAGACACAAATTTTATCTCAAGATTCTTGATATCTTATGTTCTATACTTTTTCCTAATTTTCCTGCATCCCAAACACCTACTGCTAGGCCATCTGAAGAGAAGCATTGACCTTGAGTCAATATGAAGATTTCCCAGTGGGTTAAATGCTGCTCGAGGAGCAGCACCAGTGAAATTTTGCAAGAGAAAACCATCATTTCATTACTAATCAGCCTAAAAAGAGGACCGGTAGGGCAACTGTGATGGTGGGTAAGGCAAATGGACTTGGGAGTTATTGAACGAATTTAAACCACTTCCTTCACAGGTATGCTTTGTGGCATAAATTATCGACAATTGCCAACAAACAAACCCAGCAGAATAACTGCAGCTCTGGGAAGAGTTATTTCTACCACAGTGCAATTCTCTTCTGTTTAATTAAATTAGTAAAGAATAAAAAGTGCAAAAAGCACTCAGTGTTATCCCAATATTCAAACTACTGTTAGCTAAAGCATAAAATTACTTGAGTTTTAATTAGTGGTAACTTTTTTCCCTTCTTTTTAGTTAAGTTATTAAAGACTTACACGAAAGTCTTTGTTTCCTATTAATGTAGGCCTCTAACCCTAACTGAAGAAACCAGCTAAAAGCACTGCTATACTTTCTGTGAAATTCCTGCTGTATTTACTTAATCCTTCAATATTTTGAAACGACAGGTAAGCTGAATAAGGGTATCAAAACAAGATATATTACATTATCAAAATAATATCTGCCATGTATTACCTTTTTCTCTATTAGGAATTTCAAGATTAGTGCTAGATGAATTATTTTCAGTTGTCCCTTCTTTATTTCAGCTCACACAGTCTCATCTATCCTCCTGCCACAAGTTCATGAACACTAAGTACCAACAAACCTAACTTTGTACATGCGCAAGTAAAATCTGTTCTTTCTGCAGAGCAGAACTTGTCTACACTGACAAGAAAAATGCAGAACATATCACAGTGTTTTGCTCGTTTCTTTTAAATATTCTTAGCTACCCGTGCTAACTTAATACGATACTTTCCACGCATGTCATATGATCTGCTTGGCAAACCAGTGTTTTTTTTTAGGCAAGGAAATTTAAAACTTTATTCACTGTTGCATTATACCTTGACAGTCAGCTTCGCCAAATGCTCTAACACCCAGATGCGATGGGACCAGGCATTGTAGTTGCTCGGATACCTCCCAGCGGCTTCAGAGCAGACATTCATCTCCTCCTGCACTAGTCGGTGAATTCTCTCCAGAGGTGCTGCTCCCAAGTTTCCTTTAGTCACAAGACTGGGCAAGGAGTTTTCCTGAATTAGTTGTCGCAGCACCCATCGTCTGGTTAAACGATGTACAGTGTTAGCGGTGAGAGAGCAATTTTAAGAGGAAATAAAAATGTTTCTTCATTTATATAAATCAATCAAACCTTTCTGATATTTCAGTTATCTGAACTACACTGTAACTAGATGACGAATAAGCAGTAAACATAACCATCTGCATTCTAACCATATTGAAAGCTATGACTTTACAATCACATGCCGAAATAATTTAATTCCAGCTGTCTTTGCTCGCTCACTGTTAGTGGTCATGGCTACTTATAGCATACTAAAAGAAAAGAGAAGGAAACATCAAATTTGTGAAAAAAAATTCAATTGTCTGTGTGAGACTTCTAACAAACTCCTTTTTCAGAGAGTTGTATAACACTAAAATAAAGCATCCAAAATGTATACGCACAAACTGTATATGCAAAAGATCTACCTGACAGCCCCCAAATCGTATAGGAAAAGGCCACACGGCAAAATGTATGACAGGTATTTTGATATCTTTAGTGAGTGTATCTGCCATGTGTAAGAAAAATATTTGGATATGCTTTACTGAATTTTATAACTGCCTATCCTATCTTCTTGCACTTCTGTCTGAAATTTGGTATCATGGGGGAAGGGAAAACAAAAGATTAATCACTATGCTTATGCAGAAAGAAAATTTTTGCAGATCTTATTTTCTAACATGTATCAATAGCAGTCAGCACATCCAAATCCCGGCCAGACACCTGTACAATCATCTCCAAATGTACTTTTCTGTTTTAGGCAAACACATGAAAGAACAACAAATTATAATACTATTAAAATACTGCTAGTTTAAGCTGGCATAGAAGTTATAGAAATAATAAAGAATTCTGTCTAAGGTGTAAATAAACATTCTGACTAGTTTCATAAAAATACATTGATCATTGTAATGATATGGATGGCACCTGGTTCAGCACTAGTTACATGCAAAAAATCATAGTTTTCCAGTGTTAGCTACCATGCAGGAAAGGCTAAACCATTACAAACTGCATTTTTTTTCCCCCATTATTTCCACACATTCCTTTTGCTTCAAACACAGAAATCAAGCAGCATGAGTAAAGAGTATGTACATGATAAAAGCAGTTGAAGAGCAACAAAAAAAACAGTGTTGCAGAAGTTAATCAATGTTGTTGCTACATCAATGCTACTACAAAAGAAATTAACAGACATTAAGTAGACACTTGTAAATTAATAAATGCCTAGGAATATTCCATTTGTTACATTCTAGCTTAATTTGAGAATTTTAAGCTCATGCACTCACAAAGAAGAGTTTACCAACAAATTCGTCTTCCCAAAATTAATATTTTATCAGTACAACTAGAAGATTTACGTTTTTAAAGTTTTCTAATGTGTGTTTAAGTTTTCAAATCCGTTTAACGCTGCCTATAAAAGGATGAGTTATCCTGTGAAAAATACATCATGAAAAAAAAAAAAATCGCACACATACCAAGATTTTTTTTTTTTTTTTTAAAACAGAGTTGAACAATAGGCATATACTTCGCTTGGTTGCGCTACAGGCATTCTATGTATACTCAGTCAGGACAGAGATGGTTAGCTTTGGGCATTTGAGTAATTCTGGAGTTATGTCTTCCAAAAATGTGCTCTGCTATTTTAATATTTGGGAGTGGTGACTTGATGATATTGCTTACACTAGAAATGGAAAAAATAAATTCAAACCAAAAAGACCAGATTGGAATGGAAAAGAACTCAACTTTGGTTATAAAGATTAGCTTTACAGATTCTTGTCTTTCTGAAATGCCTGTAGACAAGCAATATAGTAGATAATAATAACAATAAAATAATAATAATAACAACAACAACAACAATTTGGAGGAGGGAAAGAAGGACAAATCCACAATGTTCAAACATTTACTATTGATAGAATCAGAATTCTCAGGCTGAGAAGTCATGCAAGATGTGGTAAACCTTTAAAATTTATCCCACCGTCAAAGTTTATTTTAAAAATATGCAGCAAAAAAGGTGCATATGATTTTAGTTCTAAGCGTAAGATATAGACAGGTATCTTCAACAGCCTAGGCATGTTATTTTAGAATGACTGGCTCAAAGAATCTGCTACATTTCTAGATGTCCTCCTTTATCTACGTCTCTCCTTAACTCAAGCACGGGAAAAAAAAAAAACCCTAGGAAAAAAGTTTAAGTTTGGAGAGGCAACAGAAGGCAAAGAACACAAACCTATGAATCCATGTTTCTGGACTCTTTGGAAACTTGGTTAACGCCAGTTTTCCAAGATGCAAATCTTTAAGTGGATTTAAAGTGCCAGACAGTATTAATTCTTTCCTACAAAAGACAAAATAAATTTGTATGAAGAAGTACCCTGAAAACAAAACAGAAATACCAATAACAAACAGCATAGCATTTCCTTTGTACCATAATAGAAATTCACTGTCAAACTACAAGAGTTTAAAAAGCCTTTGTTGCAGAAGTGGCCCTTTCTGTACCAAAGCATTAACTGTAAATAAGGAGGCTCACATATTATTTACTCTTGAAGTAAACATATTCTTTTGCAAAGCTGAGAAACATTACAGGAAGGATTCAGTTTCACTGCTGTGGTAGAAAAGTAGTTTTTAGCTTCATAAATTTTCAAATGAGAGATCCTCCCATTCACAAGTAAGGGACTTCAATCACAAGCGTGGCTAAAGTACCATAGACTCCCAAATACATCCGTCTAAAGCTCTTTAAGGAAACATTTTGCCACGTGAACCACAGATCATTTTTCAGCCTTCGGAATTCTAGCTCTCATAAAAGATAATCTGAAATTATTTTAACATACCTTATGTTTTTGCTGAAACCTTTGAAGTAATTGCTTTCTGATAAGAAAAGGTTTGACTTTTCAGAGTGTCTTGTTACCTAATGTCTTTGGACTTTAGATTAATTGTACATACCAGCAAGTATAGCAGCAAGAAGAGAAACACCTATGACAATTCTTTTACAAACACTTAAGTAAAGATTCTGGTCATCTCAACTTGGAAGATTTTTCAACTTCTAGAAACACAGGATAACTGAAATTATTATTAACAATTGCAGATGCCTTGTTGCCCATTCAGTATAACAGGGATTTCCCTCCAATTTCTAAGAAGCAACATGTCTCCTAGTCTTTATCATGCCTTCCCATGTCATAAAACTAGCCCCTGCTCTGTTCCTATGGTTTAAGTGATAATCCCTGCCCTTCTGTAGCTTCCCAGACACTTCTAATTAAAACAAATAAATGAAAGACAAACCTACACAGGCATATAACAATTGTTTAGAATAGCTCCAAAGTCAAGACAGATTATCCGTCTCTTCCTAGCTGGTAACACGTTTAAAGTTTTTTGGTCTCCTGTGCTTCCTTAATCAGACACAACGTCCTATGACTGTCAGCTGAGCTCAAATGTTCATTAGTCTTCCACACCACCACTCCAGTCTTCTTGCTCTGACGAGTCCTGTCTGCTTTCCAAGGAAGAGATCTCCTTTTCTGACTCTCGAAAAACACTCTTCCTGTATCTTCAAGTTCAGTGCTATTGAGTCAATCACTATCTCGGAAGCTCTCAGCAGAGAATTCAACATAGAGAAAAGGGATTATTCCAGCATAAAATGAAATAGAAAATTCTATAGGAAACACTCCATGTGCAGAGCTCCTATTCAGCAAATAACTATTACATTTTTCTAATTTTTAGGCTGCTTAGAATCTATGATATTTTTTCCCTTCAAAATAAAGCAGTGAATTTGCGTGTGGAAAATATAAGATGAATCCGGCACGACAAACATCGCCTGAGCGAGATGAAAACATCCCACGGCAGATCCATCATGTTCTGCAAGCAGAGTGGAAGCCACACACAATTAGTTCCCAGCTTATACTAGCTCAGAATAAAGATTTATCTCCAGCATCTGTGCAGAACGGAGTCTGTCCTCTACTCTGTGACCGGCTAGCTTGACCTGTAAACTACTGAAGTAGGAATTTCACAGAATAGAAGCTGAAATGTTGTACCAATTAAGTGCCTAAGCTTCAAAAGAGCAAGCTCCCTGCAGCAGCATAAAACAACGTAGGGTCAGATGCAGCAAAGCAGTCCCTTGGCTAGAGCAGCCTCAGTGGTAAATTCCACAGCTACTGACTGGCTGGTGTAACAACAGCTTCTCCCTGAATGCTAACGGGAGCTTCAAAGACAGCCCATCAATCAGGACACTAGCCAAGAATTTGGGGGGCAAGGCGACCATCTGTAGTGATTTGTATGCTACGGTAAATCATAAACATCATAAAAGAGAAAACAATCTTCATCCATATGCATTAACATTTCTAATTCCATTTACAACTTTGAACTATTCCTCTCATGTATGTAAGAGCAAATGCTTTCATCTGCCATGTAGAAAAAAGCCAGACTGATAAGGGTGGATGTGTTTGCATTAAAAAAACCTCCACAAATGCTAAAACAAAAACCTGAATTCAGTTTTAAGTACCACAAGATTACATTATTGTAGTAGATCTAGTACTTACACACGCTCCTGATCCCATTTTATCACTTGAAAGCTACTCAAGCTACGCATTTTCAGGACAGCGAGCCCTTTGCTATCGTTTTGATCCCCCTTTCTTACAACTGAGATGCTAGAAGGATACAGATCACAGCCGTATCTTTCAGAACTACACCAGCAGTAAAGGAAAAAAAAAAAAGAGGAAAAAAAAGCTCGATTTGCCGTATCTAGCACTGACAGCTACCTGAAGACATCATCTTTCTAGGTCATTTTGTTAATTTTTCATATTGCAATAACGAATCTCAACTACAAAGGCCTACTTTTAATGAGAGCCCTCCTAGACACTAACATATAATATTCTGTTAGCCCTCCAGCCCTTCTAATGCTATTCCTTGGAGACTGTCTCCACTCTTACCTAGGCAGCAGAAAGAGACTATTCCCTACGTCTGAGATTTACACAAAAAAGTTATCAGATTACAGGGTTATGAAGAACCATTGCTTCTGGGCTCCATTAGAAGCAAGGAGGTAAACTTCTGCTCTTCATCCTTAATGACTCTTGGTACTGCAGCATGACCAGTGGTGAAGCAAGACTAATCCCAAGAGGTACAATAAAGGAGCAGGGTGGGGGAGAACACGTCTGAAATAAAGGATAATCGCCTTCCTCCACTTCTCTTGCAGTGTATCTATTGAGAGCTATTCAGTCTTGATGAGCTGCATTGGTAATGGCAGCAAATTGAATGGTTACCTCAAAAGCTTTCAGGTATAATATTCGGAGGGGTAAAATGAAAACAGTGAAGACAGACAGAACACATCAGTTGGGCAGTACGTGATTCAGCAAAAAGGATACATCAATCTAAAGGTTACAAATGACCCTTAAATGACAGGAGGAAAGCAGAGTGACAGTTCAATGGGATTTATATCCCCCCCAAAATGTAGGCCAAACACAGGCCTTCACATAGAGCAGTGTAATCTTTAGATTCCACTAACCAAACAAACAAAACCCCCCAAATAAAAAAAACCCTCCAAAAAAACACAAAAAACAAACTGACCAAAGAAAACAACCAAAATAAAACAAAAAAAAAAATAAAAAAAAAAAAAAAAAAATCAAGTCTGAAACTACCTGCAAGGCATATAGGATAGAAGAGATTTTTAACATTCCTTTGGCCCTCCTCAGCTGAAATCCTCTTGCTGTGTCACTAACTACCACTTAAAACAAAGCTTACAGCTGACTTGAACGTAAGGGCCCAGGCCCCTCTGATGTCACCTGCCGAGTGCAACATACCTCACATTCCAGGCAGTGGTGAAGTCAGGGTTCAGCAGCAGCAGGGTACATGTGGTATCTATCAGCTCTAAAACAATTGAACAAGAGACACAATATTAGCAATGATGCGCTTACAGCAGCGTTGTCTCTCCGCTCTCTTAGTCCTTGTCCTTCCCCAAAGTCTCTCCTCCGTGAACTGCTGTACCCAAGGATGCCCACCTCTGCAACACACTGCTCCATCTCATTCCAGAAGAAATACTTGTATAATTTATGAGGAGGCACAATCTGACACATCCTCCCTTTTCATTATTTCAAATAACGGACTTCTATCTTGCTAATAACTCATGTCCAAGAAGTTTATAGCTGGCAATTTCTGACCTCGACCTGTAGTGCTATACTCAAACAGAGTATGCTCTCAGTGAGGGACAGCGATTGCATAGAATCCTTGAGTATTTAGTGATTTAAACTGCAGGCATGCTGTATATATCATAAACAGAGAATTCTTCAAAGGAAATCCAGTGATTTTAAAATAATATAGTACCACTAAAAAGATACTCTACTATTTCAGTACCAGTCTGAGCTGCAGACAGCTGCTGTATGCTACACTACACTATACTGTTACAAAAAACACAAATACTATAAAAAGCCTGTAGGTAGGAAAATGAAACACCATAACCATGAATTAGGATCACAAAATAACTCTGATAACTGCAGAGAAAACACTTTAAATACATCCTGAAGTGGCAGCCTTGCTTCAGACTAAGGTTTTAAGACTAATTCCGTAAAAAATAACAGCCATTTGTTTGCATCCCTCCATTTAAGCACTGCACAAATTTCAGATTTGCATAATTACACTTATTTTTAACAATGTCATAAAAACAAGACTGAGGTATACAGTTGCTGAGAACAGAAGAGTTAATTTCATTGTAACCTAGTCTTTCCCTTTGCACTCCACAACACCGTTCAAGTGGTTTGAGTCCCACCAGGGTAACACTTAAGCTTGAGATAACGAGGTACTGTCACTGCCTTGGGCCCCTGAGCCTCTGCTCTCAGGAGACACAGCATCAGCTCAGTTAACCTGCCATGCAATCACAGCTCTTAAATTTACACAGTAATTTTGCAATTGATTAAGAAGAAACTTTCTTCAAAACTGAATGTGACCATCCAGGTTTTTACTGCCAAGAGATTTTGATAACATTATCTCCTGCATTTAACATACTAAATAGGTTGTACTCTAGGTGATTTTCAGCAAATAAGAGGCACTTCATTACTTTATAAGGAAAAAAAGGAAGAGTGTCTCATGAAACTACATCTACAGTTAGCGTAGTTAACATGACTGTAAAATGAAACGTTAAGTCACAGATGAAATGCAAAAATCATGGAGCATTTTAATTCAAAATGCAAAGGAACATGGTTTCATGTATCTTTTAACCAAGACTTTGAGAGGTTAATATTTGAGTGGGTCAAAAAATGGAATACCTTTGTATACTACTGTACGACTGCTCATTTATGTCCAAACAAAGCAATTTTGTGTTTCCATAACACTCCCATTTACAAGGAACGTGTTATGCCATCACATGATGCAGGGGAAAAAAAATCTTTAGTGTACTCTGTTGATTCTAATAAGCTGTTATTGTGATATTTTAAAAATTACCTCAAGGAACTAACTTAACTTTCTATTTTCATGTTTTTTAGTTGCAATGTGGGTTTTTTTTCCTTCAATGAAAGATTTCCTTTCAAACCCCTCTTCGTTGCCAGGGAATTAATATTTCTCATATGCGCAAAGCTTCTTTCTAATTTGCTGCCTAAATATACAAAGATTTTTCTTTTGACTTACTCAGTCCCTGAATCAGCAAAGTACCTCAAGACCTATTTAATTTTAGACAGATTAATTGCCCAGCTGAACCATCCAGGATTACTCACATTACTTACGCACGTAAAATTAAGACCTACTAAGTGTTTTGCTGGCTACTGTTTCTATTTTACATTCAAAAAACTTCACTGGCAACATTTAATGAAACACCAGTTTTATAAAGATAGATCTATAGTTAAAATTGTGAGCTGTCATTGTTTCACGGAGATTTTCCATTTTACCTTCTCAAAGTATTTGTAGTTATTCTACATTTTAAAAATATCTCCATTTTACATATCACGAATATACATAATTAAATGGTCTTTTTATTCTGCTTTTATTACCTTGTGTCATAAACAATACACGTTGCCTTTCAAAATGCAACAGGTGAAGAGCTAATAACTCTTCCAAGGTAAAATAAATCTTTACATCTAATCCACAGTACCTACTACATGGCAATTGAGAGTTTCTTCACGAAAAACAAAAACAAACCAACCATCCAAAAAAAGCCAAACAAAAAACAAACAACAAAAATGCCCCACCAAATAAAAAAAACCCTTAAACCCAAAAAACTTCAATACCAGCTTCTCTCCTAGAAAAAGAGTCACATATATTTTAAACTTCCTTCAAGTTATATTTAATCTAGACTGCCAGCAAATCACTGGCTTGGTATAATTTTTGAAACACTATGTAGAGTTCAGAGCATCAAATCTAGGTTGATTGACACTTCCCATGGTGAACTTTACTTTCAGCTGCTTATCACTTTGCCAAGAGGTCACTGGGCTGCATCTAAATGTTCCAGTGCTCAGCCATGCTACGTGTTGATGCAACAGGACTGTGCAATAAAGGAACTCTGCAGGATGTTTTCACTTGTTAGGAGGGAAAGCTAAATAAAACTGTACCATGCAGGATAAGAAGAAAAGCAGAGATGCAGCAAAATGCTGCAACAAAGAACAGGATTAGAGGCAGTTCTGAATCAGGTCATTAAAAATTCTGAACTTTTGAGTGTTGGACTTCGTAAATACAATTATGGTTTTAGTAATTATCAGGTACTAACCACAGTATATGCTACGGCTGACAAGACATATTAAGCAAAAGCCTATTACAGACTAGTTCATTCTTTCGAATACCTTTTACAAACAGTTTTCATGGTCTACGTGGCTCGGAAGAATATACTTTGTTTACCCTACTAAGTCATGATTTCCAGCCAACATGATTATTCTGTTAATGTCAAAGGTCTGGAACAGCACCACATAGAACCCAATTTAAACAGAAGCTTGTCTACCATTTTGGCTGTTTTCCTCTAACAGAGCTTCACTGTGCCCTGAACATCAGCAAAGGAAAGAAGAAGACAAAAGGAAAATAAAAAAGCAATATCCAGTTCTTTCATGTTGATGTTCCTTGATGCTTTGTGTAACAAGTAACAGATGAAGATTTCATCAAGTGTGGATTCTGAGCCCAAGACGACAAACGACCCAGTTTTAGTAACCTGTGAGTTACTTTTCAATAGAAAGTCTTATGACAGATCTGGCACACAATGACAGTAGTTGCCAGCTAGTCCCCTCTGTGTCAGTAACAAAAACAATCTTTTATTTGCAATTTCGAAGTACTTTCTGCTAGACACATTTTAAGCAAACTGTAACATCATAGGTGCTCACAACATGGTTGCACTTGATGTTCTTAAAGATCTTATCCAACATAACTGATTCTACGACATACATGTCCTTTTGAACATTAAAGTGTCCCCAGCTGCAAAAGGACAAATATGACAAACCATTTTTGGCACATTTTCTTTTTAAATATGGCTGTATTCAGATTTTTAGAAGAGTGTCACACTAAGATGTGCTTTCCAGAAGAGTGTTGTAAAAGTAGAAACATAGATTTACGGGAAGTAAGGCTGTTCTGGGAGTACGCACAACAATACTTTGCATAAAAAGAGAAGTTTGTAGCAATTTCAGAAAACCATATTGTGATAACACAAATAATATGCATGCATAATTTTAAAATTATCAGAGAAAGAATAAAAACATATTGTAAAATTAGGATTTCTAAACTGGAACAATAGCCAGAAGATAAATAGTCATGATTCTGAATTCCAAGACACCATCTTACTCAATTATCCAAAAGAAAACATAACTAAAACAAACAGAGCAGAATGAAGTTTCATTTGCAAAAAAAGAAAACAAGTTTCCACAAACAGGCAGTAATGTAAACTTCATGCCACTCCACTGTTTACTGAAAAACATTGCATTTGTTTCTTGCTTCAGATCCACGCATCATCACAGTTTTCCTTGAGTCAGGAAAGTAGGACAAAATTCCCTCTGTAAAGACTAAGCTAACTTCCGTAAATAACTCATGAGAATAAGTCATCTCCATCTAACACTTCCAGTTTGGGCAAGAAAGGATTTACATTTTCAACTAAGCAACCCCACAACGTCTTCAGGTTGCCAAGATGCACAACCCAAAGCTGGACCTCCTCCCCAGGAACCCTCAGTTCTTCCAGAGTAGGTTAAACTGGCTTTAAGAAGGACCAGTGTAGCATCAAAAGAGGTAAATGACCTAAATGAGGGGATCAAGTGCGCCCTCACTAAGTTTGCAGATGACACCAAGTTGGGTGGGAGTGTTGATCTGCTGGAGGTTAGGAAGGCCATACAGAGGGATCCAGACCGGCTGGATCGTTGGGCTAAGGCCAATTGTATGAGGTTCAACAAGGGCAAGTGTTGGGTCCTGCACTTGGGTCACAACAACCTCAGGAAGCTCTACAGGCTCAGGGAAGAGTGGCTGGAAAGCTGCCTGGCAGAGAGGAATCTCGGGGTATAAATTGACAGAGNGCTGAGGGAACCAGGGCTGTTTAGCCTGGAAAAAAGGAGGCTGAGGGGAGACATTATTGCTGTCTACAACTCCCTGAAAGGAGGTTGTAGCATGGAGGGTGTTGGGCTCTTCTCCCAAGTAGCAAGTGATAGGACAAGAGGAAATGGCCTTGAGTTGTGCCAAGGAAGGTTCAGATTGGGTATTAGGAAAAATTTGTTCACAGAAATGGTTGTGAAGCAGTGGAACAGGCTGCCCAGGGCAGTGGTTGAGTCACCATCCCTGGAGGGGTTTAAAAGATAAGTAGATGAGGTTCTTAGGGACATGGTTTAGTGGTGGACTTCGTAATGTTAGGTTAACAGTTGGACTTGATATTAAATGTCTTTGCTAGCCTAAATGACTCTATGATAAAAAATGTGCATTAAGAATCACATCAGATACTATTCTCCAACTGGGTAACTTACCATCTTTGTTCAGCCATTGTTTTCTTTGTCTGTAGAGGAGAAGTTTATTGTGGACATACGGCAAAAGAAACTTCACACACCAGCTCTCCACACCAAGCTTGTTTTCTACCAGGACGATAGGGCTTCGGTTATACCTGGCTTCAGGGCAGGGTATTAATCCAATTTCATCTCTTAAAAAACAGACAGAAATATAATTAAACATATTTCCAGTAGATACCAATTATTTTTCTCAATAGATCAAACTGGCAATGCTCCCCACCCAGTCAGCCCACCATCTTTTTCCCTGTTTTACCAAAATCTGTATGTTATACTCACTTCACCTTCTTGATTCTTGCTGGACTGTAAGTACAATAAAATGTATTTTCAAAAAGCCATCCTCCACAAAACTCATGCAATATATTAACTGGGAAAATAGATGATTCAAACATGTTTTAAGGCATGAATAATTATTTAAGTTGAGCAAAATAAGTAAATGTATTTTACCTCTGTACAATTTATTCAGACATAATATAAAAGCCAGTTGTGGTTTTGAATGGAGTTACTACCAAAAAATTGTATTAGTTCCCTAATTCTGTAGTAATAGAAAATCAGAAATATTTTGAGACTTGCTGAATACTCTGTAAGTAATAACCATGATTAGATGAGCCAGCATGAATTCAAAATCATTTTAATGTTCTCTAGAAATATTTCTTTTGGTGTTTCTGGCTTTTCTCACCTCAAGATAATAGGAAAAGTTTTATTAGATTTACCCGAAGACCCCAAATGAAGGAGGTCCCTATTTTGTATTTTTAGATTATCACCTAAGCAGTTTAACCCTGCTGAATTAACACAAGTACCCCTCGCTTTGTGATAGAGATACTATGCAGCTGTAACAAGTGCTAGTGCAAGGGAAAGAAAACACGTTACCCAACACAGGCACCTGACCAACCCCAAACTACCCAGGCATGCCCTGCAGCAGCGTGACCAGGTGCTCTGCAACCAAAGATCAGATCGCAAAAAAGAAAATCACATTGACAGCAATGTGTGAATTTCCACATGCTCCATTTTTCCTTCTGCTACACCAGGCGGCCTGCAGAACAGGGGAAGATTTGAGACAGAGAGGCCAGTCTGATGAAACAGCAATCAAGCACTCCCCCCCCAAAAAAAAGGTGACTGCCACAAAAATTCCTCTCACCAAACAAAGCAGAAGAAACTCAGCTGTTTATTTTCAAAGGGCTACACCATATTTTACTTTTTCCTCAGCCTTCTTTAGCACATACGGATGCTGGAAGAGCAGCTTTAACAGCTTCTTACAAACAAGCACACGTTGTCAAGCATTCACACTCATTTGAACAGAAAGCAGCACTATTTTATACTTTCCTTTATGCACAATTTTTCAACCAACTCCTGTTGAGTGGAAAATTTGATTGATGGGAAGGGAGACCCCCAGATCTCAGGCAGGAAAAAAAAAAAAATCTATTGTGTTCTCAGGTAAAAAGTGAATTGTCCACTTCAATTTTTCCCAAGACGACGACGTCTACAGATAACTCCAAGTGTCAATCCCACAACCTCAACTCAATTATCTTAAGCTAATTTTGTTACTGGACAATCTGAGTGTGCCAATTTAATTCTGTGTCCTCATTGGATTATTACTAACAGAATCAAAAGTGACACCATGTGCTTGTTTAAGAATATATTTGCTTGTTCAGAAACAGATTAAATCTTCCATACATCACAAGTTACAAAGAGCACAAGTAACTCAAGGTAAGATATTTGCGAATAAATCACTTGGCTCCGTCTCAAAACACACACTCAGGACCCTCACCCATCCCTGGTTATCTTAGAACAAAATGAGGAAAATCAGCATTTTCCTACTCAATTGCAAGACATGGGAATCAACACAAGATCCTCATCCCTGCTGCTCCACTCAACACAAGTTAATCTCTTCAGGAAGCTAGTCAGATTAGACCTAAAACGGGGATGCAGTCTGCTTCTTTCAACGTGGTACCTTATAGCCCAAAGTCTGTACTTAGTGCTGCCTCCTTTCTTCTATGAATGCTAAATGAGGTCCTTGGCCAAATTTTGCTTGGCCTTGCTTACAGCAACATACAGGTTCCCACCTGCAATGAATCACAGAATCATAGAATGTCCTGAGTTGGAAGGGACCCACAAGGATCGAGTCCAGCTCCTGTCCCTGCATGTGACAACCTCACAGATCACACCGTGTGTCTGAAGGCCTTGTCCAGTCTCTTCTCGAACACTGTCAGGCTTGGGGCCGTGACACCTCCCTGGGGAGCCTGTTCCAGTGTCCACCACCCTCTGGGGGAAGAACCTTCTCCTAATGTCCAACCTAAACCTCCCCTGGCACATCTTCCTGACATTCCCTTGGGTTCTGTCACTGGCCACTAAAGAGAAGAGTTTGGCGCCTATCCTTCCTCCTCCCCTTGTGAGGCAGCTGTAGCCACGATGACGACTCCCCTCAGCCTCCTCTCCTCCAGGCTGAACAAACCAAGTGACTCATAACCGGTCCTCACATGGCTTCCCCTCCAAACCTTTCACCAACTTCATATCCCTCTTCTGGACACTCTCCAGTAGCTTTATCTCCTTTTTATCCTGTGTTGCCCAGAACTGCACACAGTGCTCCAGGTGAGGCCGCACCGGTGCAGAGCAGAGCGGGACAATCACCTCCCTCGCCCGGCTGGCAATGCTGTGCTGGATGCACCCAGGACACGGGTGGCCCTCTTGGCTGCCAGGGCTCTGTTGGCTCGTGTTTAACTTGCTGTCAACCAGAACCCCCAGATCCCTCTCCATAGGGCTGCTCTCCAGCATCTCATCCCCCACTCTGTATGTACAGCCAGGGTTGCCATGTCCCAGGTGCAAAATCCAGCACTTGCCCTTTTTGAAATTCACACAGTGGGCGGCTGCCCAGTTCTCCACTTTGTCCAGATCCCTCTGCAGGGCCTCTCTGCCCTTGAGAGCATCAACAGCTCCTCCCAATTTAGTGTCATTGGTGAACTTACTTAGTATTCCCTCAAGTCCTGTGTCTGAATCATTCATAAAGACATTGCAGAGTACTGGCCCTAAGATGGATCCCTGCAGAACCCCACTAGTGACTGGTCACCAGCCTGATGTAACCCCATTTACTAGAACCCTCTGAGCCCGGCCTGTCAGCCAATTGCTCACCCACTGTATTGTGTGTTTATCCAGCTGTGTGCCGGATAATGAAGATGTAGTCACCCACAGCTTTGTTCATTAAGTCCATAAATTACTGCAAGAATTTACCAGCTGTTGCTCATAAACAGTACACAAAGGTAAACAGCAAGGAGATTAAAAAAAAGAAGTTAAATACATACACACCTTCACTTCTTACCAAATACAAAAAGACTGACTCAGGTGAGATAAGTTTCACAATACTGCTTTAAATGTGCCAAAATGACAGACAGGTAGGGTTTTCACAGAGCTGAGAAGTCAGCCTGAAACACCCCAACTCCAGAACACACTCAGCTAGCCAAAACTGGCAGAGGACTGCACCACTGCATAATGAAATTCACCAAGATATGGTGCAACATATAGAAGAGTTTATCTGGTAACTACTCAGTTTTTGCCAAGATGCATACCAGGGCTTGCCATTTGGTAGAAATGTCTCTAGCACCTTGGTATTGTTTTTTACGATCCATGTGGTTCAGAAACTGTATTTCGCATTCAGTGTCTGAGAAGGAACAAAATTCATGATGCAAATATACCAGGAGGGCAGATTTATCTAAGGAGGGATACCTACCTTACAGCAAAAAAAATTCATGCCAACTACCATCTATTTCCAACAGGCTGCTTCTGAATGCTCCTCAAATCTGCAGAAGGAGCAAGTAATGGGGCAGGTCTGTCAGTCCAGGAGACACTGCCTGAGAATGCCTGTAGCCTCTGCTCCATCATGTACCCGAAGAAACCTTCTGCAGCAGGGCTCACGTGAATTACTGCTTGCCAAATGAAGTGACTGAAGTACCATTCATCTTGTGCAAACTGTCCTGGGCCATGTGTCAGAAGATGTGCCTGTGCATAAGACAGGATCACCCAAAGTCATTACAGAATGGCGGATGCCTGCATTTTGGTCAATGTGCAAGCTGCTCACAACACTGAAGGAAACACCAATTGACAGCTGCTGTTTGCCAGTATTTTGTACTATCAGAAGCACCATCTACTACAAATAGGAGATTTCATTTCTCTCCCTAGATTTTCCAGTTTTCCGATATTGCGCCTTGAATTTTAGGAGTTAGTTGATGCATTTATTTTCCCCGAAGGAAGCACCACAATCACGTTCCAAAAACTGCATGAATGTAGTCACCTGTAGTCTCTGTATTTACAGGATATCACGCTAGTTCACATTCCTAAAATACATCATGGAAGCGGCCAGAACTTAGTGGAAGAATTTAGCTGGATTGTCATGAAGTCTGCAGCTATTACAGAGCTCCTTCAGCCTGTGCTGAGACTGGAGAAGATATGCAAGATGAGACCCAGGAAATCACACAGCTGCACAATCCAGACCTGGTCCATAGTGCAAACCTCAGTCACGGCAGAACAGTACTGACAAGCTGTTGCAGGACCTGCTTCAAGAAACCCAGTGTTTTGACTCAGTCATTCAATGGCTCTCCCCAAATTAAACTCTAGCCAAACTACTTCAAAACCCTCTTTCACAAAATTGGAATACCACAGTACTGCTAGGGAAAGAGGCATTTCTTACTGTGCTACCATGACGGGTCTTCAGCTTTATGTAACTGTGTTGGTTCGACTGAAATCAAGTTAATTTTCTTCATGCAGTTAGAAACTCTTATTTTTTATAGCTAGCACAGTCATTGTTTGGATTTCGTTTGAGAATAATAAGACAGACCTTGGGACAGAATTAATATTTTTCTTCAAGTAACTTTCCAGTGGTTTTGAGTTCGAGTGAAGAGAATGTAAGCACTTACTGTTATCTTAGTTGTTGTCTGGGAGCCAAGGTCTCTCTGGGCTCTATGTCCAGAGGCGTGAGGCAGCTCGGAACGGGGGCATGGATGGGGCAGACTTTGACTGACACACAGGCTGATCAATGAGAATATTCCATGACATGAAGTATTGTGCTTCATATTTAATAGAAGTTGGGTTTTCCAGTTGAGGAGACCCATACCAGTTCTGCTCCATTCTGGCTGAGTCTTGTTCAGCAGTTCCTTTAGTTCAGCCTTTCACTGTTCTGCCATTTTGCAGAGGCCTCTGGGCCTTTCTGCCTTTTTGGTCTTTTCTCTCTCTCCCCAGGATCTGTTGTTCGGGATCAGGGTGCTCTGTCTCTTCCTGGGACTGGCTGCTTGGCACAGACAGAGTCTGCGAGGAATTGCACTGAGTATCACTTGTTTTATATTTTCTTTTCATTTTAGATATATTATACATAGTAGCAGTAGTACACTAGTGTTATTTTGTTAATGTATTAAACTGCTTTTATCTCAATCCACAAGTTTCTTCCTTTCCTTTTGATTCTCTCTCCCACTTGGTGGGGGGAATGTGGGGCAGAGAGTGTGTGAGCAGCTATCATGGTTTTGATTGCTAGCTGGGGTTAAACTATGACACACGCGCAAGTGAAGGGACTCGGTCTGATTTTCTTCTCAAAGATCATCTTTAAAACAACACAACCACTCCCCAAAGAATTAGACAAAGGATATTAATTAATAGCTGGGAGATCTGAATGTGGTACAATGAGTAGATATGACGGAACTACGATTCTACTGACAATAAAGACTGGACCTAAGTAGTTGAATAATCTGCTATTATAAAAAGCTTTTAATACTGGAAAACAATCTGGAGCATGGACACTTGAAAGCTGTATATTTTACACTAAAGTAAGTCTCATGAAATGACTATATGGCTAATGAATTTCCAGCATGTGAACGGTAGGAACGAGGGGGCTTAAATCCAGGAGTTGAAACATTTTTTTTTCCTTATCGTGCACTGCATTATATACACAATTCTCTTTTAGAATTTCAAATAAATTAATTTGCATGTTACGATTAGCCATTATCTTAGTGGTACAACCAAAAACTTTCATAAATGAAACAACAATATTACTGAAATCCAAAGTACCTCTAGCCAGTATTTGCTTTTAAAGAAGCTGTGACACTTTCACTTTCTAGAAGTTTTCTTTTGCTTGCTCTCACATTAATCTCCACTTGATTTGGAAACTTCTGCTGCAATAACTAAGTTCTGCACTGATGACCCCTCCCACTAAGTATCATAAGCAAATCATTTTTACTTCCTATTGGTATGTTTGGAAGTATCAATGCTGCACAACAGTATTAAAAAATTGAATGAAAAGAACACCGGCAAGACAAATTTTTTACTTGGCTACTGTAAAGACTTAAGGAAGTACGTTTCTTTCTGGATCCCTTGCAGAGAAATTTGCAATCACACCAGGAGGAACCTTGATTCAAGAGTTTTAAATCTAACAAAATGAAGTGTGCTATCTTTACTACACTAAGAACGCGATGACTTGAGAGAGAAAAAATTATCTGAGCTATAGTGACATAAATGATTCTTGGAAAACCATAAATAGTATCCTCAGATTTTGTACACAAATGCTGAGCTATAATCTAAGAGTTCGTCTCTCCAGTTACGTCCATCAAATTCAATAACTTTTTTTGACAAGTAAGTCTATTTCTGTTTGACTTCATGTGCAGAAGAACAGCAAAGTTCATAAAGAAAGTATACATCAATCTGCTCACTGTTGGTGCTCTGTTCAGTTCCGGTGGGATAGCTCACATATATGACTTTATCAGGACCTGTGCTTGTAGGACTGGGTAACACTATCTTCCAGTAAATTTCACAGCCTTACAAATTTGAAAACTAGCATAATGACAGTTATCCAACTGAAGAAAATGGACCTATCAGCAAGACAAGGCAAAAAGAATTTTATATTGTGTATTTAGTTAGAAATAAGCTCGGCTTAAAAATACGCACTATATTGCTGCAACTTAAAGCAAAAAAAAATTTTTTAAAAAGAGAGAAACAACAATCCAATGTTCTACTTAGTTTAAAACTGTATTTTTACACGCTTTTCAGTATTGACCATAGATAACACCCCCTTTAAAACTAGAAAACTGTGAACCTGCCAGAACAAAATACCCATTCTGACATGAAAAGGGGGCAAGCAAACAAACAAAGACAAGGGATAACAAGTGCTGGAAGAGTGACAAGTAAGGGACAAAAGTATGGGATAGAATCATACAATCATTTTGATTGGAAGAGACCCTCAAGATCATTGAGTCCAACCATTAACCTAACACTTCCACTTTTTATCACATTTCATGCCAGCAAAGAGTAAAAAGCTTATACAGGACAACATTGTCATTAACCCCACTTCAGATAGTTGACCAGGAAACACAGTAGATGGCTGCAACTCCAGCCTTGCCTAAAATGAGCCCATACACGAATATGAACGTCATGCACCTGGCAGATCCTTCATTTTCAGTGGAGCCTGGCAGATGCCATGTAAAAAAACTCACACCTGGATCTGTGACATGAACAGGCCACTCAATCCAAGAGAATAACATCTGTCAGGGACTGCAGCTGGTTAGGACTGTCTCGGCCACCAGTAGGAAGACAAGATGCCTGCAAGATACATGAAAATATCTAGCTAGCATGGTTTCAACCTGGTGCTCTAGAGGCAGAGAGGTATCACAGTAAAGGGCCCACAATCTACATTGGCTGTGCAGAGCCCTTTTCATGTACTGCGGTTCAGAAATCTAGCAGGAGAATTGCCGGGTTTTCCACTTTAGGGGGTAAACCAGCTGTAGTCCGTGCTTCTTCACTCGAAGCCTGACACAGCGCATCAGTCCCAAAGCACACAACTCTCGTAGCCTACCTTCATCTCTGAGATTGCATCTGTGAAAGATAACGGGAACAGCAGCATACTCTTCAAAAACACAAGCTTGAAGTTTTCTACCAATAAACAATTCTGGCGAAGGAGTAGGAACTAAGAAGAACCGGAACATTCATTCACAAATACTGGCTGTTTACAGCACATTATGCCTCACAATCTAAAAATGAAGCTTCACGAAAAAATGCAGTTCTTTTTCAAACAGCATCCATATGTTGTATTTTAAAACCTGGCCACCCACTCAAGTTGCTTACTACATTTATGGAAACATGAGGGTATTCATTCTAATCCTCTCTTTTAAGCTAAGGGACAAATCAAGTGCCCATAAAATTTTCCTACACAGCTGCTCAGCACACCATTTTCTGGAACAGATTAATAGGTCACCACCTCAGAGACTGCAGTGTTTCAGACTGACACAAATACACTGTACTTACGTTATGAAGTTGTTATCCATTATGTGCTGCCTCATTTGCCATAACCAATATGGAGTTTACATAAATAGATTGCAAGATGCTTTCCTAAACAGTTTGTGTCTTAAAACAAGAAGGGATGGGGAAAGAATGAAATACAGAACGTACGTAAATCACAGTCTCAGAGCTGGTCAACAGTGGAACTGAAAATAAAACACAGAACATATGACCCCAAATTATCAGATAAACCTGATTCTCACAAGACAGCAATACCTGTAGTTTGTATTTACACAGTCACCCTGTTTGTCTCCTTCGAAACAGCCCACAATGAAAAACCACTGCCATATCCACTAACAGGTACAGATCTGAAGGCGGCATTCATCAAACAGTGCTGTTTGCACGAGGGTGCAATTCGTTAGGCTTCAGTCCTGGGGCTCGCTGCCAGCACCACTGATGCTCTGCCCAACACACGCTCAGACCCGCTGCCTTCGATGGGGTCGCAAAGTCACAGAACCACAGAATGTTCGGGATTGGAAGGGACCTCAAAAGATCATCCAGTCCAATCCCCCTGCCAGAGCAGGAACACCCAGATGAGGTTACACAGGAAGGTGTCCAGGTGGGTTGTGAATGTCTCCAGAGAAGGAGACTCCACAACCTCCCTGGGCAGCCTGTTCCAGTGCTCTGTCACCCTCACTGAGAAGAAGTCAGTCCCACCTTGGCCCCACTATGAGTTTAACACTGCCCGACCTCAAATTCAAATAAAGTTCATTGAAGACATCATCTCTGAAAAGCCACTCGTCACTTCCAAATTCCAGAGTCCCTGCCGGTTTTCATAACTAGGTACTTTGTACTGCCGAGGCCGGCAGGCCGGCCGAGCACGGCTCCTGGCAGCGGGGGTGCAGCCGGCGCCCCGCGGGCCGCTCGGGCCTCCAGCAGCCACCTGAACTCCCGGAGCAGCTACGGGGCGCTACCCAGAAGAGGAGGCAGCCGGAGAGCACAGAAGACATTCGGCATCAGCGACCTGCCCCGGCGCAGCACAGGTGCCCGGGGAGCCGCCCAGCACCGGCTCGCAGGCAGGTTCGCTCCGGAGAGGCGCCGCGCTGAAGCCCCTGCGCCGGGCGGGAAAACCAGGCTGGTCCCCACGGCCCCTCACGGCGTGACCTTGGGCCGGGCACTCGGCCCTCCCCGGCCCCGCTGCGCGCCGGAGGCCGCCGCGCCCCCGCCCGAGA
>VWYH01004905.1:44216-64741 GCA_013399365.1 Pampusana beccarii | reverse complement strand
GGAGCCGCGGGTAAGGCGCGGGCGGCGGAGCGGGGCGGGTACGGCCCGGCCCCCTGCCCGCCTCAGCCCCGCCTGCGGGCGGCCTCGCGTGCTGCCTCAGGAGGGCTGCCGGGGGCGGCGGCTGTAGAAGGGCCCCGGCGGCTGTAGAAGGGCCCCGGCCGTTTGCCGCAGTGGAGGGGCTTTCCCGGCGGGGCGGCACTCGCTCTGAAGTGAGGCGGGCGGGGGAGCCGTCCGCCCTCAACCGGCCTTTGCGGGGACTCGACGGCCAGTAGCCGGCGGGCCAGGGGGCGGCCCTGCAGCTCCGTATGGTCACCGGGGCCGAGCCCCACTTCGGGGTCTGTCCCGCGCGGTTTGGGGATGTGGCCCCGTGCCGTAGTTTGAGAGGCCGGGGCAGGGCTGGGAGCTTCTGGGGGGGCTCCGGGATCGTTGCGAGCACCCCCTGCGTTGTGGTGTGCCCGTCACGGGCAAATTGCACTTACCTTCCATCTGTTCCCTTATTTGACAGGTGACCAAGGAAAAGCAGCGGCAATAGCCGATTTAGATGTGAAACTAGCAGTTTAAACCTTCACTATTGTAATATTCGTGCTAGATGTTAAGCCACGTAGCTTTTAAAGATAAGCACACGTATAGCTTCTGACTTATTGCTGTCTACAAACACCTCAAAGGAGGTTGTAGCATGGAGGGTGTTGGTCGCTTCTCCCAAGTAGCAAGTGGTAGGACAAGAGGAAATGGCCTGAAGTTGTGCCAAGGGAGGTTTAGATTGGATATTAGGAAAAGAATTCTTCACAGAAAGGGTTGTCAGGCATTGGAACAGGCTGCCCAGGGAAGCGGTGGAGTCACCATCCCTGGAGCTGTTTAAAAGGCGTATAGATGAGGTTCTTAGGAACATGTTTTAGTGCCAGAGTTAGGTTGTGGTTGGAGTCAATGATCCTGAGGGTCTCTTCCAACCAAGACAATTCTGTGATTCTATGACTTCAAAAAAGAGTGCACTTATCTGCAGGCTCAGTGTGAACCGCCGGTTATAATTCTGAACCATAATTACTGTGTTTGGTTGTCATTTAGAAATTAATGTGTTATTCCCAGACGAGTTGTTATACAAAGCATTAACTATGCGTAATTTGGTTGTATCTTTTGAAAGTTTGCAGGGTCGTAGTCATCATAATCTGCTTCATTGTTTCCTTCACACACCACTAAGATGGCCTAGTAGACCCGCTGTATATTCTCCTTCAGGGGAGGTGGGGGGGAAAGGAGGAGGAAGAGTCTGGAGAGAGGAAGGGCTCAGTCAAGGATATGTGTCAAAGAACAAGAAGTAAAGTGGATGTCCCTTAAAGAAGCGTGGAATGTGTTCTCACATGCTGATGTTGCCAATTTTTTGCTGGATTTGTAAATAAACTAACCTTGAAGCAGAGATGTGTTTCATGTTGGCTCTTGCCTTTTTGTTAGTTAAACTTCGTCATATTTGTTTAGGTATGACAAATATAAATATGGAGGTGGTATCTACAAGGAATCCCAAGTGAAACAAGACTAGTACTGGTGAAAGCTCTATGTTCAAATCTGAAGATGATGAGTTGGAGTCCTCTGCAGCAGCAACTCCTGAAAGGTAGCTTCATGCTTTTTTAATGTTATTTTCCATATATTCCCTGAAATAATATTTGTAGGTATTTAGGTATCTCTTTAACCTTGCTGCTATATTTTACCACACACATGCTTTATTTTTGTTTTTACTTACTATGAATGCAAGTTTAGACTCCTATCCCTCTGATTGGAGGTTATGTAGACCATCTACCCTGCAACTGGAATCCAGGATTTCCTGCATTCCCAATTATTGTGCCTTTCTTTTTTTCACCATTGTAATGGTACCATCTGACTGTGGACTGGCTACTTGTTTGTAAGACTGATTTACTTTGGTAGCCTATATGAGGATATCTGAGTGCAGTGAGATGGCAAGACACTGTAATTGCAGAATTCTGAACTGAATGCTGTTGCAAGAAGCAAAAGATAATGCAGCACGTGTTGTGTTAGCAGCTCCAGTTGGCTCCAGTGCAGCATACTTGCTAAAACGTCTTTAGGATTCTGAGAAAATAATTTATTACAGTAGCTACATAAGCACTGGATTCACATAGTTTTTTTTTTTCCTTTCCATATTTCTTTTTGCTGCAGTGCACATCCACAAAAAAGGAAGATGCAATAGTATGAGTTAGGTCTAAAATGCCGTGTTCAAAGTACTGAATAATTGGTCTGCTCTATTGCATTTCTTGAGAAAATGAATGATACTTTAATTCTGGTTTGGGTTTCAAGTCAGTAGTTTATTTTTTATATAAGCAAGAAGATAAGAGCCTGTAAAGTCATATGGCACTTCAAACAGATTGTTACATTAAAAGATTGTAGTCTTTCACAAATCAGGGCCTCCACAGATTTATTTGAAGGTTCACTGTGTTAAACTCCAAATTAGAAAACTAATTAGATATGGGAGGCTTTATGGGGCCTTTATAATAACCTATATATTAAGTGGAAGAGTTCAGACTAAATAACACTGATTTCAGGTAGCTGGGTTATATGGCTGTGCTGTCCCAGGTCTTCATTCACCTTATAGCCTGTAGAGACACTCTTTTATGATATGCAGTGTCTGAAATTATTGAAGCAAGCCCATGTATTCTGGATGTCAAATAAAAATACAATTACGAGGAAAGATATTACAACTCCTGGTGGGCACTGGAAGATATTTTTAGCTGAAAAATTGTTTTTTCAAAACAGTTTTGATTGTTATGTTCAGCATAACCCAGAATTTTTAATTTATGCTCATTTGCCTTCCTCAGAAGGAATAAGACAGCTTTATGTAGTTGACAGCATACCTTTCCAGGCTCACTGCCTTCTCACTTTGTCCTGTGCAATTTGTTCACTGCACAGGTTTGTTTCAGATTTCTTAAAAGCAGCGAATTTAGCTTTAGTCAGGTAACATGATGAATAAAATACTTCCAGCTGTATATGAAGTTTGAATTCTCTAAAGAGGTTTTAGTGAATTACATGTAAAAGGAATACCTTTAAAATGTCATTCATCTTGCCAAAATTATGCGATGGATTAAATGTCTAAATTTTTGTTTGTTTGTTTGTTTTTAGTGTTGGGTACAAGTGAAGATCAGTCATAACAATGCAAAGTTCTGTTCTGAAAGTACTGAAAATTACTACAAAACTACTGCTGTACTAACTGGAAAAGCAGTTATTTAGAACAGAGCAATTAACTGAGAATATACTGTGTATGGCTTCATGCATGCCTTTTGAACAGGACTGAATATTAAATCACTTTTCTTATTTAAATAGCGTAATAAAATGTATTTAAATTCCATAGCTTTGGTACTTATCCACATTATAAAAGCTTATAAGGCAGACAGTGGTATTAACATTGCACATGGTAGTGTGTAGTAGCTTTTGGGAGTGATTACTGAGTTGTAAACCAAGCATAGTTACGTGCTGTAATTTTGGGGTAGTTATAATAAGCTATTTCAGAAAATATTTCACAGAGGGCATAAGAATAAACTGTAGAAAATGCACCATAATTAAATAATCTGAGAATTGTATATATGTTGTACACGGAAAATAAATTTTACTGGGTAGTACATTCCTATGACAGCTGGGGAGGTGTCAAAAATCTTGGAAACAATTCGATCAAGGTAGTTCTTCTGTGATGAGTACAGAATAATATATTCTTGTAGCTATCTGAAGTGATATAACAAACTTCTCTTACTTTACGAGTGCCTTAATAAATGGCTAAAAGGTTAGAATATTTTAATTCAGATCCAGTTCACCAGGTGTGAAATACAAATGTTAATGTCTTCACAGCCACCTTTGCTAAATATACATAATTACAGAATCACAGAATGTTCAGGATTAGAAGGTACCTCAAAAGATCATCCAGTCCAATCCCCCCACTGGAGCAGGAACACCCAGATGAGGTTACACAGGAAGGTGTCCAGGTGGGTTTTGAATGTCTGCAGAGAAGGAGACTCGACAACCTCCCTGGGCAGCCTGTTCCAGTGCTCTGTCACCCTCACTGAGAAGAAGTTTCTTCTCATACTCAAGTGGAACCTTGGGTTTTTTTTGGGATTTTGGTTTCTTTTTCTGTGCTCCTCAACTGTTGTAATTTATTGCATCTTTATGGACAAGTTCGATTGACTTCAGTGCTATTGACTTAAGTATAATATTTTGTGTAAAAAACCCTCACAGTTGGCACTAATCATCCTACATTTTGGGAGGCTGGAAGAAAGTGCACGGAAAGATGGACACATCAATCTTGGTGAATTCCCGTAGCCTAGTATGATTTTTATTAATAGGCCACAAGGCGTGGCCAACAGGAGGAGAATTGCACTACCGTTGTTGTTCTCTTCTCCCAGGTAGTAAGTGATAAGACAAGAGGAAATGGCCTCAAGTTGTGCCAGGGGAGGTTTAGATTGGATATTAGGAAAAAATTCCTCATGGAAAGGGTTGTCACGTATTGGAACAGGCTGCCCAGGGAAATGGTGAAGTCACCATCCCTGGAGGGTTTTAAAAGGTGTTTAGACGAGGTTCTTAGGGACACAGTTTAGTGCCAGAGTTAGGTTATGGTTGGACTCAATGATCCTGAGGGTGTCTTCCAACCAAAATGATTCTACGATTCTATGATTGTCCTTGCTTTGCTATTTAATACAAAAATTATTTTGGAATTTGACAGATATGGTACAGATGCAGGAAGACACAGCGTATCTTTTCCATAAAACGGAAAGGCATCAGTCTTCAGATTTTCAGTGATGTTTCTTTAGCATAAAAAAAATGCGATGCGTGTGTATGTAGCTTTATAGTTTGTAGTTCTGCATACATTTGCTTTCAGGCTGGCAAACAGAAAGATCGCCACAGTCTGTTTGCAACAGGTGCCTCCACTCGGACTAACAGTACTTTGGTTCAGGCGTCACTGACAAATAAGCCTGAATGAAATCAACCCGGTTGTGCAAACCTTGTGAACTTGTGCAAACCTTGCAAACTTGTCCTGAGTCACATCTCACCAGGAACTACTGCTCTGAGCCAAAACCACAATACCCATCAGAGTTGGAACTAGACAGGACTGAAAATTGCTCTGGGTACACACCTGCACATGCACCGAAGGGGAGTTTTACTACAAGCCATCGCTTAATGCTACAGATCTCTGCAGCCACCAGAGCCTGTTGAGCTCTCTCCTACAACAAGAAGTGATCATTTAGAAGTATATTTTATAGAAGCTAATTATTTGACATATAGGAAGCAGTAGATTCTTTCACTATCATTTAAGAGTTGTATAATAAAACCTTCGGTTAACCCCACATCGATGACTCCTCTCAGCCGTTGTCCTGTGATACTGGTACAGTGGTGCTCAGATATTTTTAGTTACTTCTGGTTTTGCTGCAAGGAAGCTAATTAATATGAAAAATACATTGTAAGTTACTATTGCATCAAAATTTAATATCCTAATTTAATGCTTTTATTGCAATAAATGATGTTTTATTATAATGGTTTCTTAACATTGTAGGGAATGTGGTGTGGCTTAGTTCAGTATGTGGTCAATGAACACCAGTGGGCTAGTGGAAACAGCATCATTGAGGGGCAGTTTAAAAATGGTCCTCAAATGGATATGAGAGAAAATAAATTGAAGCAAACCGCACACTGAAATATGCTGAAAAGTTTTGGATGAAAAGTTTCTGAGAAACATCCCCTACTTTCTAGATTCTACTTATAAGGGGCTCCATTTCTGGATATTAGTTTGTGTTTATCCAAACTAATTATCTTCCCTTATCATATATAATTAATGGACCAAGAAAGAATTATCTTGCATATGCTGAATTATTAATCCTCTTTTGTTGCTTAGCATGAAATTATGTAACAATTGAAGCTACTTTGATTTTAATTCTAGGGTAACCTTAAAGAAAAAACATTGAATTGATAAAAACTTCCATTTGTGTTTTATTAATACGTATTTAATATGGTGAAAGTGTTCCTGACAAGTAGTGTCAAAAGTTTTTTTGAAATCAAACTGTATGTTTATTTTCATTAAGATCTGCATTTGACCTAGAGCAGTTCCAGCAGCACTTGCACGTGTATGCTACCAAGTGATTTGAGTGCACCTCCCCTGTCTACAAAGTGAGATGTTTTTTAGGAGCAATTGATTACAATATGCACTTGAATCGGCAAACTGTGCACAATCAATGGAATCAATTGTCGTAAGTCTCTCACCTTATTTTTCCTCCTTTTAAATGTAACTTGTTTATTGTAATTTCTCTGAAAGGAAAATAATTTATTTTAGTGCTAGGTGCGTACTATTAGCCCAATGTTAGCTAAGATAGAGATTTCTTTACAATTTCTGTGTCAGCAAACCCACTGTTTCCTTATGCAAACAGCTGTGTGGCCTACCTCTGGTTTCAGTATGATTTTACTTACCATCATTAAGGACTGATACAGAGAAGTAATAAATGGGACTATTTTATTTTCCTTTGTATTGTAGTATGAAGGTAAAATGATTGTTTTTGCAAATGAGCGTATTTTGTGTGTTTAGAACACCTTTAAATGTTTGTGCTTAATGCTAAGTGCCACCTTAGACTATTTTTGAGAATGCTTTCTCATTTTCTTGGGAAGGACACAGGCCAATCTCAAGAGTATTCCCTTACATGTAAAAGCATTGATTTTATACGTAGTAGCATTAGTTTTCTTTTAGGATAAGGTTAGTAGAGAATGGAATTCTGTGACCACTAAGTTTCCTTTTGGTATATATTTACATATTTAAATTAATTCTTCTTCACAGCAGTCTTGTGATAGAAACAAGTAAGTGAATAAGTGATGGTGGGCCTGATTCTTGACTGATTTAAATTTAAAAGCCTTGTATCCTTCACCTGGAAACTGAAGGGGTAAGCAATGACTTTGTTAGTGATGTCAATGTGTTTGGAACGGACTGCTAGATAAGGACTGCAAAAAGAAAGTAAACAAATCAAGTTTTTACAATGATCTAGTAGGTAATTCCTTGTTTGTAAGATATTTTGTTCCCACTTCAACTTTGTGACAGCTATTGTAGTATATACCATAGGGAATCTGGAAGGTGGACTTGAAGAAATGCACTGTGTCTATACTGATGACATAATGGAGGAAATATTTCAGTGCTGTTTGGAGATACAGAATGAGGTCACGGTGGAGCAGAATGCTTCAGGAATATGAAATAATTTGTGCAGCTTCATCCATTCTGCCATCCAAGACCTCCAGATTTCTGCTTACCATCATTATTAACAATGGTGCTTGGTTCTGTAGGAGAATATAGTTGTTTAACGCTTATTCTTGGTGCGGGGAGAGGAGGTGATAATCTGTGTTAATGGAAACATTATGACGAAATTGGTAAAACAGACATGTTGTAAGATTGCTAATCTATTATTAATTTGATATTTGTGTATAATGTTCATATGTACACAGGCTATGTTACCATTCAATTTTGAGAACTATGTTTTAGAAAGCTTGAAACTATTTTATGATTGAAGTGATATGCACATTATCTGGGCAATAAGTTATTTCTCTTATGTGTTATAAAGCAAAAGTATAAGCTTGTGTGTTTATTAAAAAATGCGACTGATTAAAAGATTTTTGCTGAGGTCCATTAATCTTAGTATTTTAAAATTATTTTTTCAATTTTAAGTGGTCTCAATTTTCTTGTTTGTTGTAGGTTTCTGCAATGTGTTTCATGAATATAGCTCTACTGTTATTATAAACTTCAGTGGAGACACTATTATATGTGAAAGGTTTGTTATTTGTTACAAATAGAAGTAGATGCCAATAGAAAGATAAATGCCCATGCCTTATAGGTTTGGTGTTGTGATAACTGTGCTGATCAGTTTTGAAGTGTGTATGTGTGAATTAAGTGCAATCCCCAGTACCTCTGGAAGTGTGCCTGTTGACAAGTTTTTAGACTGTTTCAGAAAATCTGAATAAATGTGTAGACATTTACAAATCATAAAAGTAAACTTAAAACCTTCTTAGGTAGTAGAAAAACTAAGTAAATTTTCATTTAGTAAAGGCTTAACTTATCTCACAGTCTAGTGTAAAAAAGTTGCTGAGATGCTGTTTCTGTCTTTAAACAAAGAAAATATGAAGGATGGGTTAGCCCTTCATATATTAGCATGTATTATGATAATATAACATATTAGCATATTACTGCAGGATTTCATTATAAAGCTAAAAAATAAAATGAGATGGGGAATCCTGTAATTGCTTGTACAGAGACTGCATGACTGCATCTTTTTTGCTATATTGAGAATGGCAGAAGTTAGTATCATCATTAAGATTGCAGATTCTTCAGTTACATTCCATTTAAGTTTCATTTTAATAGAATGAAAACATAAACAATTTGAGGAAAAAAAGAAGTTACAGGAAGTTTGAAATGGTGTTAGTATGTGATCTGTTATTCTCTCTGTAAATGTTAACCGGTTTTCTACTAAAAGCTCAAGAGCTAAAGAATATCAGCATTCATTTGGGACTTGACTGCAATTACAAAGAAGCTTAGAATTGGGTGGCTGAATTCAGCCATCTGTAACAGCTGATGGATGTGCTGAAACGACATGACAGCTTAAAACTGTCCTCTTGGCAGTTTTAAGTGGAGCAAGCTCTATGTTAACATAGTTAAAACATGGCCACTTATTTCTAAAGCAGTGTCCAGTTCTGAAGAGTGAGCATTCAATAATAAACGGTAGCGCTCTTCCACAGAGAACTTATAATGGAGTATATTTATAGCTTTAGCCCAGCAGTTTTAAGGGGAAAGTAAGTTTTGCTACTTTTAAAGCCAATTACCACTACAGTGGGCAGCATGTGGTGTGCTGTAAAGTGTGGTCCAGGCAGGAGCTTCCTTGAGTCCAGCAGGGAGAGTCCCTCACTGTGCTTTATAGCAGAGACTTGGTGGAGCCTGGGACTTAGTTGAATTAGCTGAATGTCACTGGTCTTACACAAGAACTCACTGTCTGTATAGGTTAAAGTGCAGTCCAGGTGTTTGCAGCTTTAGACCGGTCATTTTTGGTTGTTGTCTGGGAGTTGTTTGTGGGGTTTTTTCAATGTCTGTGCTAGTCTCCCTGTTACTCTGCCACCTTTTCTTGATCCTGTTTTCCTTTAGCTCTTTGCTTGGAACTGACTCCCAGACCTAAATCCATATATGAGCCTTCTGCTTTGCTCTAATTTTGCAACAACTTGCCACACCACATTTAAGTTTAGCTTCACACACTGTGCTTACAGAGGTACTCACTACACACCAGTGTCTTCTGAATTCCTTGGCTGTTATCACCCACATTTGTTACAGTTGGAACTAAAAAAAAAAACCTACTTCACAGGCTTTGTCTGGCACAGCCCATAATTCAGATTAGAATTCACCTTTCACTGGGCCAATGTGACTACCTCCCATCATATAAAGCCAAATAGTAGTTCAGTTTTAACCTTTAATTGCTGGTACTGATCTGAAGATGAGAGGTGAACTGACAGCAGCGTTTGTAATGCCCCAGTGTCTCATGGTGGTTGCAACTGTCATTTTATCTCATCAGTTTTTACCATTCCTTGTCTTCCCGTGATGATTGTGTCTTACATCAAATGTGGTGGTAGTGATCTGCTTGGGTACAAGGTGTCAAATAGTGGGACAGTCCCTGGCAAAGATTTTGTTCACATAGTACATAATTTTCTCAGTTGAATCATAAACTGCTGTAGCCCAGTGAACATGACGGTAACAGCAACAATCAGTTTAACTGGTCATCTTCTCCTGGTTTTGTGTGTTAACTATTTTTCATTAGAATCCTTGCCTTACGCACAAAGCCTAATGCTAGCCTATCTCAGTGCTACTGAGCGTGTTCTCTTGGTCCCAACTGGTACCAGCAGTCCACCTACTTACTTCGTCGATTTCTTTCTCACCCTAGAGTGTTTTTTCCAGTCTCAGTCCTGCTTAATGGTAAACAGATGGGAGGAAGTTAGTGTTCAGATGGCTTGATAGATAAGGAGTCTCTTACGTTTCAAAGGAAATACGTTTTTCTTCCATCTCCCAAATTCAGATATTTTTTCTATGCTTAATCTAACCCTTAATTCTTACCCCTTAAAACTTTTCATGGCTGATACTAGTAGTTGTGATTTCTTACAGTTCTTGTGTTGAGAGAATTCTATATTCAAAGCTTCCTAAATAATAGGAATCATATTTAGCATCCACTGAAACTACATGTCCATGGAGCTGAACAGTGCTTCTTGGTTAGAGTATAAGAAACCTCATCTCAAGTATTCCTATGAAACATGGTTCAAAATGAAAATCCATGGCTGTGTGCTACAAGACTAGCAGTTCTTGTAATGGTAGGCTCCAATAAAAATAAAAGATTTTAAATGTGTGCAAAAATGAACTGCTGCTTCCGATATTAATCTTATGGTTTGTTTTCTGTGCATATAAAATAAGGTGAGTGAATGTGAGGAGCTACATATATAAGATGTGCATTCTGTTGGTAACTCTGCATGTTTTGAAACTTTTCAACCTGTAGTTCCTCAGGCAATGAGTAAAATATTAGTAAAACAGACATCTCCAGTTTATTCACACCATATGTAATTTTCAAGTTCTTGTTTAGCTATTAGAATGGAGACTTACTAGCACTTTTTTTTTTTTGGTGCAAAGTATAACAACTGTATTAGCTCATCAGTCACTAAACAAGAAATTGAGCATGGTTATCAAGTTACATAAAGAGCTGTAATTCTAAAAATAATGTTAGTTGGTTGGTGGTGGTGGTGGTACTTTTCATTTGTTTGGTTTGGTTTTTTTTCAGATAGAAAGCATCTTGCTTCAGAATACGTCTGTTTGTACTTTCACATAGTGATTAAAATGGTGCTGTACTCTGAGTCCAGATTTTCAAAAAGTCACAGATACGCATGAGTAGTTTCTTTAATACACATTTGAAATGTCGCCAGAAGCAAATATAAGTAAAAAACCTAAGTACGTTTCTCTCAGGTTTTGTGTAGACAAAAATTATACGTTCACTGGACAGTGGCCAAGTGTATTATCCTCAAACATAATGGAGAAGAAGCATTGAATGTATGGCATACCTTTCATCTTTCTCAGTATTGTCTGGCATTGCATTCTGGCCCTATGTCCTTGTTTAAACAACAGTATTTCATGTCATAGGCAGTTATCCTGGCAAGGATGAATATCTGTGCTCTGACTATATGTAAAATTAAGTTGTTACTGCTTTTTAATGACAATTTGGCCAAATAGTATGCAGGTAACTTTTATTAACTTTTGTCACGGTTTCGCTACATGACCAGGAACCTTGCTTGTTAAAATATTTCTGAAATATTAGATAATACAAGTGAGAACTTCTTTGCCTTTCTGAACATAATGACCTGCTTTATTTTCTTCCAATATTTTTGTGTTCCTATCCTTATTTTAGTGTCTGAATGCCTTTAGAGTTACCTCGATAATGAAAAGTCAAGCACTGTGTTTCTTGATTGAAAAACCTCCAGTTGATGAGTTCTGCTCAATTAATGTTGACAGTGGCTAGAACAGTTTTGCAGAAGCCCTTGCTCATGCCCAAGGCCTGCAGGTGTTGAATGCGATGATAAGCCTATGTTTTATGACTTTAGTAAAATGAAAATTCTTTGAGTATATTCTTAGTCATTTCATTCCCAATGTAAAGAACGGAGATGTGGAAAGGCAGAGCTGTAACACAAAACTTAATGCAAACTCATGCTTTAGAGATCCAGACTGGGATTCAAGGCTGGAGTTGTTATAAGCTGGAATATAACTTGGAATATACCAGTCAGCTTCTCTTCTCTTTCTTTCCCATTGTGCTTAAAAAATGAACCAACACATGTTACAGCCCTGTTCCTGAAACATAACGAGGCGGCTGCATTGCTCTTTTGACCAAGGTCACACTGCTGTTTAAGCTGGGGTTCTGCAGGTGATTAATGTCTCTGCTGCGAAGATGCACTGCTATTTTATCTTAGGAATACTGTTCATGAACCAGTGCCCTGCTCCAGCAATTGAAGTACAGCCATGATGACTTGTAGAAAGAGCATTTAATACTCATTGCAGAAGGGAGAGATGTTTCTCAAGTCTGGGGCAGAGATAGCACCTAGCATTTCCTGCATTCCTTTTTGGTTAAATCCCAGTAATATGCTGCCATTTCTAAATGTGAAAAAGATCAAGCCATGTGGCTATGTTCTGCTGGAACAGCAGTTCTTACTGCAGTTGTAGAAACTGATTTATATTAGACCCTAACCACATTTTTCAAACCTTTTTGGACTTGGGCTTAACAGTATTATGAGGTTATGGTTTTCAGAGTAACTCCTTAGTGCTTATTTTCAGAAGTTACTCAGGATTTTATCTTGCAGTGGAAGTACTAAATGTTATTTTAATGCAACCTGGGGAAAAAAAAAAAGTGAAAAATGAAAAGGCATCTATGGTAAAAACCACATGCACTTCACATATTTTATTATGATGTCCCAGGTTTGGCTCTGGCTGCTGGAAAATGATTTGATGTAAAGACAACAATGATTGCAAGATAACCACTTTCATGCATCCAGAAGACGGTACTTAAACACTAGAGGGTGCAATAAAACCTTATTGCTCATGCTTTTAGAGACTCGACCGGCTGTGGCTTGAAGATCTCATTGTAGATAGATGGATTTCATCTATGTGGTTGTGCTAAGAAAATGCCGTGACTGAAATACACTTCTCCTAATGAGAATGTTCTCTAGATTACTACTTGTTGATTTACAATATGGGATGATGTTTGAATACTAGTCTTAAAACGAAAACAAAGAGACAGAAGAATATGCAATATTTTGCACGTTGCCCACGACCTCTCCTGTATTGAATTAATTTCTTGCATTATATTTTACACCAAACAGCTTTGCTAGTAGCATTATTTACTAATGGATGAAGTGGTGATGCAGATGGTATTTGGAATACTGCTTTCTCCATGTCTTTAGGAACTGTGTGTTTGTTAGGGAACACGTACCTGTGTCTGAAACACAGGTGAGTTTTCTGTCAACAGTGACAAATGCCATATTGAGGCCTAAGTCTGCCACTGTTCCCTGATGCTTTTCACTTAAAATAACAACTGAATTTGGGGTGTAATATTGAGCTGGGTCTTCGGGAAGGAGAAACACCGTGGGTAAAAAGCCGTGCATAGTTGTGGAGCAGTGGCACAGAAATTATGAGCTCACAGCAGCCACACTAGTGTGAGAAGGTGAGGAGACTACAATGAGTGACAAAGGTGTAGGCTATGGCATGTGCTTTAGTGACTGTTGTGGTGCCACTGCATGTTCTAGAACCTTCTGCTGGAAAATTGAGTTTACACCATTGCAGAAAGTGGCATAATCACCATCATGCCACAGCTAAAGTAAGCTGCCCATGCTTTCTTGAATACGGAAGGTTGTATTTTTGAACTTATGGGCTGACAGCTGCTCACTGGTATTCATAGAATCAAAGAGCAGTTGAGGATGGAAGGGTCCTCAGGAGGTCATCTCTTCCCACCCCGCTGCTCAGGCTGGGCCAGCTCGAGCCAGTCACCCAGAGCTGTGTCCAGACGGGTTCTGAATATCTCCAGTGATGGAGACTCCACAACCTGCCTGGGCAACATGTGCCAGTGCTCAGCCACCCTCACAGTGAAAAGTGTTTCCTGATGTTCAGAGGGAACCTCCTGTGTTTTGGTTTGTGCCTCTTGCCTCTCACTGTGTCCCTGGGCACCACTGGAAAGAGCCTGGCTCCATCCTCTTTGTACTCTGTGTATGGGAACGTTGTGCAAGATTAGTGTGGAGGTTAGTTAAATGTAAGTATGCTCAAGTGATTTGCACCTGTCTGTAGAAAAAGCACATACATCACACTAATTGTTTTACAGACCGTGTGTGCTTGATGAGTAGAACCTCTGTGTTAGATAACACAGGTCTGTGAGAAACTCTAGGGCACCTTATCACTGTGTCTGAGATTCCTGCTCTGTTGTGAAAAAGGGCAGGAGGCTGCACCTGCCTGAAGCCTTGAAATACGGGCGAGCTCAGCAGGCCCAGTGATCTTCCAGCAGCGCTGAATCGCTGCAGTGCCTGCGTCCCCACTTGTTACCTCTCTATGGGAGCTTAGGTTCCACTTCGGAGATCCCCCAGTAGAGAGGTAACCAAACTAAACCTTGCTCTTTGCAATTGCATTCGTGGCCTCTGGCTCTTCTTGCGATGTGCCTGCGTATGTGTACACAGCCATTAATTGAACTGAAGATGAGAACTTGAAAAATAAATACATATCATAAAGTACTACAGCACCTACATATCACAGGTCCACTGTGGGAAAGCTTCTTTTGTCCCAGCCTGAAGACTGGTTAGCATAATGAGGAGCAAACAGACAAAGAGCAAGATNGGGGAGCCCACAACTGGACCCAGCGCTCCAGGTGTGGCCTCACCAGTGCTGAGGATCCACCTCCCTCTGCCTACTGCCCACACCCCTCCTCGTGCAGCCCAGGAGGCTGCTGCCTTTTTGTTTTTCATGCACAGGGGCACATTGCCGGCTCATGGTCAGCTTGGTGTCCACCGGGACCGCCAGGTCCTTTTCTGTGAAGCTGCTTTCCAGCTGGGCAGCCCCCAGCACGTGGTGGCGCGTGGGGTTGTTCCTCTGCTGCAGAACTTGGTACTTCTCCTTGTTGAACTTCATGAGGTTCTTGTCAGCTCGTTTTTTGTCAGCCCATCTTTGTAAAGAAGTATAGATCTGGTTTTTCAGGAAAGGTGATGTGACCAATAAAATGGTTCTAGAGGTAAATAATACAGGATTTTCCATAAAAATTCCACCAGATTTTGCATTACTTCACCGGAAGGTAAATGTATGAATTTTCTCTTGATCAAACCATGCCAATGGAGGAGGCCTCGTGGATAAGAGTGGGTTCTCTCTGGTGACCGATGACAGAACCCAAGGGAATGTCAGGAAGATGTGCCAGGGGAGGTTTAGGTTGGACATGAGGAAAAGGTTCTTCCCCCAGAGGGTGGTGGACACTGGAACAGGCTCCCCAGGGAGGTGTCACGGCCCCAATCCTGACAGTGTTCAAGAAGAGACTGGACAACACCCTCAGACACACGGTGTGATCTGTGGGGTTGTCACATGCAGGGACAGGAGTTGGACTGGATGATCCTTTTGGGTCCCTTCCAACTCAGGACATTCTATGATTCTATGGTGTATGGCGTGAAAATATGCATAGCATTACATCATCTAGATGTGGTTAAAAATAAATCTCTGTGTTTTAAGGTAGAAATTTTCCATATATATTAATTGGGAAGAGCATTTGTTGAAAAACAAAGAAATATTTAAATAATAAGTGAGATAATACATGCTGAAGACAGTACTTACTAATTTCTTTTGCTGAGTTTTGTACCATTTTCAGTTGTGGCAGAAGGAGCAATATTTTCTGACAGATACATATTATTAAGTCTTCAGCAACAAGCTTCCTTGAATACAGGAAATAATGTACACCCGTTACAAATTCCTGTAAATCTGTTTGATTCACAACAGTATTCTGCCATTAATTGTATACTATTTAAATATTTCTTCGTAACACATGGAATGGAGTGGGTCTGGAAACTCAAACTAATAGTGATTGATTTTCAGGAAACTGGCAGATTGCTTTTCAGTCTCTGGAGCTTTTTTTTTTTCAGGATCTCATCCAGATAATTTTAAAATACAGGGTGTTTCAAAAAGGTGGACCCAGTTTCAAAGCAGTATTTTTCACAATGGCAATGTGTTACAATTGCACAAAAATTTACGAACGGTTTAATGAGTTATCAGGTTTTAGTAACCTTTTTATAAATGCTCTGTGTTCCCTCCGCTCACTGTATGGACAACATCAAGACAATAGCTGGTAGCTCAAGTGGTAAGAGTTTAATTCAGGAGCAGTTTGTGGTTGCAGAGATACAGTGATTTCAAATAGGGTCCATCTTTTTGAAACACCCTCTATTAACGATTTTGGTTTTCTTCTTTCAGGTAAAGAACATCACAGTTCCGTATGGTGGAAGACATCTAGTCAGTATGCATGTTTCCCTTCCAAGACTGGAAAAAAGCAGTAAAAGGGTGTTGACTTCCAAACTGATTCCCTCTGATACTTAAGCTAGAAAAGCATGGGTGAAATATAGAAAAGTGTTTTAAATGAAAACTTAGGTGCTAGAGCACAAGATGTAGCTTGCAGAGAGAGGGCCTGTGTGTGTATTTTACTCCTTTTTGTCCTGCTTTGATCTTTTTGTGCATGTATAGTTTGATAATACCTAAACTTCATAACGGGGTCCCAGCAATCAGATGTTCTAGTGCAACTGTTGCCAGACATTATATAGTACCTTATATGGCATTTTACAGATAAAGGTGTGTTTTATTTTTCTTCTTTGCCTTGAAAGCATTGCCATTTAGATAAGGAGCTGTCAGTGCACTATTTGCAAATCTATTGATTGCACAGTATAATTCTTAAGTATGACTATATTCCCATACTGACAAAAACTTCCGATAGTCTAAATGTAAAAGATCTACCACTACATAGTACTATAACAGTATAAAATAAAGGTATAATAAAAATAAAATAAAGACATGATAAAAATGTTATTGTCTGTAACTCTGAAAGCACTGTAATGACTTTGAAATGACTGTTTAACTCTTTGTGGAAAATCTAGGATTTCTAACTTATTTTAGGGCATTTGACGTGCTAGATCTTTTAAACTTCTGATGGAAGACATGCATGCATTTAAACTCCTGGGAAGTAATTAGTTATACGTACTTTAATATTATTTTTAAGAAATTATTCCCCAAATCCAGAAATGTCATTCTAGATGTTTTGCAATGGTGAGGTAAAGCCTGCTCTGGAGAGCAGGGGCACTGCTTCTGTGATTGCTGTTTACCCACATGAGACCATTTGTATGCAGGGCTGTAGCTTTGTAGTGTCCCTGATGTAGGCTGTAAGCCTCTTTAAGGTACTACTGACCTGTTCTTTAAAATAGATACATGGCTCACCAAAATGAGTCATTTAGGGGGTTCACAATTTAAACAAATGGATAAACTTACTCAATTATGAAAGTATTTTCTGTTGAGCAGCCTTTTTGCATAGATCAGGTACCTACACTGAACAATTATTTATCTCCCTCTCTACCATGGCGAAAGCCATATTGATGACTTACTTCAAGCACTTTACTTTCTTCTTACTCTTTTTTTTTCTTTCACACCCCGTCTTACCTCCAAATAATACATGCTTAAAGAAATCCAGACAAAAAACCCCTACTTATGAATAGTAGCATTGCTTAAATTCTTCACATTGTACCTGAACACAGTTTCTCTTCCAAAGAACACTACAGCTGGTTTATAAAAATGTACCACTGTCTCCTGAGAGATCGTCCTGCTAATTTGCCTCTGATGAATGAGAATGTACAGACAACTCTCTCAAAAATAAATTCATAGGTTATCATCACCCTAATATAAATGGTGGTCCAGTGAGTTAGAAAGAAGAGAGGTTTGGACAAAAACCACTTCCTTATGATATTTTTTAGTAACAGATGCGTGTTTGTCCCCAAAGTCTGTAGCTAATGCAACAGTCATCACCACCTGCTTTCCCACGAGCATAGAAAATTTAGTCAGCTTAATTTTATTGACTCAATTTTGTGTAATGCAGGTAAGTAGCAGTGGACAGTGAATCCAACGCACAGCTGTAGAAATGGAGCAGCATAGGACTTGCAGTCCATCAGGACTTCAACTGGGTGTTTGTGTTAAATCTTGCATGGGCAACCTCTTTCCACACAGTTCATCCACTGCATCATCTCTCTGGCTGGGAAATAAAAATCAAAATGAGCCTTAGTGTGTACAATTATGGTTCAGAGGGTTTTTAAAATAATGAAACAGATGCTGTAATGAGTGTGATTACATGGTTTCCTGTGTGCATTAAAAAAATGAGTGACTAGTGGTTCCCTATGTGATTGAAACCTTGAGCAAAATAAGAACTGTGACCCAGTTGTCCTTTTTTTTTATGGTTTTCTGATAGACGAATGTTGGAGAACGGTTTTCAGGCATCTTTGGAAATAAAATACAGGACTTAAGAAAGGGCTGAACAGAATTGAAAACATACAGGCTGTTGCATACTCTTGAATAAAGCAGTTCCCTCTGATAAAACGGATGGTGGTAAATATGTGCTAGTGCCACCAGAAGCAAAGAGTCTGATGCTAATTAAGAGGGTCAGATATTGACCTTGTCCTCAGCAATATCCCAGGGGAACTTTCCTTCGAACTACACTTCTTTCTCCAACCCGTATGAGCATTATAGTTGTTCAGATTTCCTCATCTTGTGGTAAGCTACGTGTTACATTAAAAACGGAAAAGCAAGATTAAATCTGTGTGCAATTCAGCAGAGACAAAATTAAGGTTTCTACAGCTCGTGGGAGAATGTGCAAAGGAAAGGTGATTCCAACACACTACTTTGAGAGCTATGTCTGATTTTTATGAAGGGAGGAAGGAAGGTGTCTTTTGCACTGCATTCTTACTTAATACAACATCATCTACCTATACAAGATTTTTAATGTCCAAATGAGTGTACTCCAGGTACTGACCTGAGGCTAATAAATAGCTTTTTGGTATCCATTTGAAAGTCTAAGTGGCAGACACTTTGGCCTATCTTGGCTTAGCTGTTTAAGCATATTAATTATTACTCTAGGTGTCAAAGAACAGGTGAAAGCTGTATTTTCTCTTGATGCACTGCCTTATTAAGAAAATTATATATACATGTTTTCAAAAAGCACTGACAGAAGACAGAAGGCTGTGTCTGATTTAATTGATAAGAATGGGCTTTTGGGGATTCATAGATGCAAAATTTTAAAGTTTAGTCACAGATTGCAATGAGCTGTACCTGTATTGGCCTATGTGAGCATGAATTACTGATTTTGACAGCTTTAGATAATTCTGCAGCTTTGTGTTTTGATTGTCAATGACTGCTAATATGGCAGAAAGCGAGAGTCCCATGATCCTTGAGGGCCATCTGATCAACTGAACTTAGGATGTATTGTCTTTTATGTGGCATCTCTACATTCTGCGAGACAACTGTATTCAGTTTTCAGCCCCCAGCATAACAAAGATGTTGATAAATCTGAATTCCGCAATGGCCACCGAGATGGTTGGGGGCTGGAGCACAGGCTGGGCAGGGAGGGGATGAGGGAGATGGGTTTGTTCAGTTTGGAGAAGAGGTGGCTTTTGGGAAGCGAATGGCAGCCTTCCAGTGCTGAGGAAGGTGTTACCAAGAAGACAGAGTCGCACTCTTTGCTGAGATGCACACCAGGAGACAGGGATCGTGGACTAAGACAGGGAAAGTTCTAACTGGACACAAGGAAAAAATGTCACTATGGGGGATAATGAAATATTATAGTAGAACAGACTTCCCAGAGGGGTCGTGGTATCCATCTGAGGAGATTTTAAAAACCTAACTGAACAATGCCCAGAGCATTCTGCTCTGAATTCTCTCTTGATCCTGCTTTGAGCAGGAGGTTGGTATTCTGACATCCCTTCCAACCTTAGTGATTGTATGTTCTTTATTGTGAGAGAAGAAAGATTTGTACAGACAGAAATATTTCACCTTCTCATACTCTTCTCCTTGGGGGCAAAAATTGAAGTGGTCAAAGACGGTACTAAGGGAGTTTTAAAAGGCCTTAAAAGTTCTGTGCATAAGTTTGTGTACTAGATCCCTTTGCATCTAATAAACTTTAAGGCTGACATTAAAGCTGTATGTGATTTATAAAGGAGCTGTGAGAAGGCTTAAGATGTGGCAGAAATTGTCTTGGTTGCCTGTTATAATTGCCATAGCCTTACATTTTTTTGTTGGTACTCTGTGTTTTCTTTCACTACAACTGTAGTAGAATTGAATTTTCAGCCTTTCTTGTAAATATCCTTTCAGAATTTTTATGGTAGGAGCTGAACTAAGGAGTCGAATCAGTTCATATCACAATTAAACACCAAATCAGTTTAATATTCCTTTGAAAGTTACGTTTAGACCACTGAGCTAACTTTGAGGGAAGTATGTCCGTTGAAAATATTGATGGCTATTTCTTAAAACTGTTATAACATATTGATAATGTTTTCAAATGCCATACAAGTAATTTCACTGAAGTTAACAGAGAAACAAAGATTTATCTTAACTGAGGATCTGCAGAGGCAAATAAAATTTGTTCTTATTTGACTGCTGTCAAAATGTCATGATCTTGTTAGTTAGAAGGTTATCAATCTTGAATGTCCCTATCATTAGAAGACTTCAGAAGGCTGTAGAAAATATTAGAAATGCATGAATTGTTGCTGTGCTTACCTAAATGGATGTCGTTGAGCCTGGACTATGCATGGCCCCTTCCATCTGTAAAAAACAGTAAGAACATGTCTTGTTAGGTTTCTCCAGCTGCAGGCAGCCACAAATCTTGGCTTGCTTACTAGAAAAGAATTTTCAAAATGCACCTTTTGGAAACTATGTAGTCTTCTTGCCTTTGCTTCTTTTAATCTTTCAGGGTTTG
>VWYH01004905.1:12428-44094 GCA_013399365.1 Pampusana beccarii | reverse complement strand
GGGGGGCAGGGGGGAGGTTCCTTGGTGTTTTGGGTTTTGTTGGGGTTTTGTGTTGTTGGTTGGGTGGGTTTTTTTGGTTTGGTGTTTTGTAATCACTATAACATCATGGAACCAGATTCGTAACTAAAGCCAGATAAGTTGTTTTTTTTCTCTACTGTCTCATCTCAGAACAGATGGAGATACCTAAGTGTTGAGTCAAGGTGATAAACATTAAAAACTTTCTCATCTTGCACCCAGCGGATGGACTCTTTTCAGGACTTTTTAGGAAAGTATTTTCTCAGTGGTTTTGTTGTTTTTAATATGCAGATGGCTTAAGCTTAGTTCTGTAGAATTAAAATAACTACATCCCCTATTCCAAACACTGCCCACTCTGAGTTACAAACTGTAGGTTTTATTTGGGGATTTTGATATAAACATTTTATCGTACTGTTCATTAGTTGGTTTCTTTCCCTGCAATTGAAATCTGAAGGAAGATAAATGATTCTGCCATTAATAACTGAAATGAGGTAAAATCTGAATTTTGTATATATCTGGAGATGTAAAAGCAGTTTGAGTATTCTATTGTTCTTTTGTCATGGCAGTATTTTGTGTATGAAGCCACCATGCAGCAATGCACTCATGCGAAACCTAGAGAGCTCTAAATGTGATTGTGTCAAATTACTGGAGCTCTTCCAAACATGGAAAGTTAATTGGCTTAAGTTTCGACAAAAACAGCATAACATTTTAAGTGGAAGATATTTAATCACTTCTGAGGCTGCATGTTATCTGTCCAGTTACCATAAAAAATACTCCATGTATGAAATATTCCTTCCATTGCTTATGAACCTAGCAAAAACCGGAGTAACGTTTAATTTTAAACATCTTATTAGTATTAATTAGTCCGGGATTTCTATAGTTAAATTAATCACAATGGTAGTCATACGTGGTAAATTTATGCATGGCATATGTCCTTCATGTGGTATTTACTGAATTTTAGAACTAGCTCAATTATTAAAATAAATTTACTGGAATAAACGAACAACAAAAGATGGAACACTTTTTGCTTCATCTTTATATTCATACAAGATACTTGTGAATGTGAGAGAGACCCACATACGGATTGTTCAGATCCATGTCTTCTCCTCTACCTGTCCAGAAGTCAAGGTCTGTCACCAGCATTGAAAATGTGTGCAAAATTATTAGAACTAGAATTAGTGGAATTCTATGTCAGCCAGTAGATGCCATGTGAATTTAATGGATAAAACCAGGGGCGTGCAGGCCATTCTTAGATTATGCCACTGGTGCGGTCCTCGCAGACCTTGAAGCATTTCATAATAGGTACACAATGCTCTAACTATGCTTGTATATTCCTCCAAAGAATTGCTTACCAATACACCTCAAAAAAGTGTGGCGTTGTTAATATTGGCTTTTTCCGTAACAGAATAATGATTATGACTTGATTTTTCATTTTGGTGATGCAGAAATTTCAAAAGAAAAATTAATTTCAGCTATAATTTGAACATTTAATTTTTTTCTTTCATTTCAAATTTCAATGTGCCGTTCTCACTATTTTAAATTTTCAGTACTTATGCTGACCCCACTTTTTAAATTTTGCTTGTTTTTCCCCACCAGAAAAAACTTGCAGAGATTTAAGAGGAAAAATATAGGAGAAAGCTTATAGTTGTCTGTACATTTTCAGTGGCTTCAGAATGAAATCAAATTTTGTGTTTCAGCTCAGAAGAAGTCCAAAGAGCATAGCTATTCAAACTGGAGGGGTTTGAAAAGAGAATTTTTAAAAAGGACCAAGAAAGTGTATTGTTCAAATTATAAGCTTTCTTTAACTAAAATTTAACTCTGTCTCTTCCTATAAACAAGTGATGACAACACTTCTAAGAAATTATTGTTTTATCCAAGCTATTCTCATACAGAGGACAGGTTCTACATTTGGATAAAGAAGCAGGGCCAAATTCTTATTTGAGGTCTATGTGTTACGTATTTTGCTATGACTTTTTTTAAAGTTAGAAGAGTAGAAAAAAATGTTACAAGTAAATACTTATCCTAGCTGTAGTTTTCACTAAAAATGAACACAGAAAATAAGGCAGGTTATTTAGTTAAACTGCAAGAACAAGTACTCAGAGTCTGATTTAACATTTCTTTTGCCCTCTTCTGCTACTGAACATGAGCAGTTGGATCAGTTCCTATTAGGCTGGGAAATAATAACAGCAGTTTAACCACTCAAAACACAACTAAGAGGGCACAAAACGTGTTTCAAACTAGAACTGTTATTGTGTCTCCTACTCTGTTCCTTACTCTTGCAGCTAACAGAGGAAGACTATTATCCGTGAACATCCCTGACTCCTGGTTACACTGACAGCCCATGCAGGAACAGCTCTTCCAGAAGAGCTGTAGGCAGAGAAAAGGTCTCAAAGCCACTTCCCTGTCTATTTTCCCCACTCTGTTCTGTTCCCTTCTGTTCCACTGGGCTCTTCCTGTTTCCTGTTTCATCAACAATTGAAGTTAAAATATTTGTGGCCGTGACATGCAAAGCAGAGAACACCCACAGGTGTATGAGGTTGGAAGGTTGCAACACACATACTGTCTTTGTAAACTCGGTGTGTCCAATCTGGGCATCTTGGGGATAGCAAATCCTAATTCTACTTTTAGTTACTTTTTCCTCTAGAAAGAGTTGTGCTTTAAAAACGAAAGCTTTTCTCTCAAAGGGATATGCTAGAGTTATTAAGGCACTTTTGTGTTACACAGTGTAGAAAGTGCTGACCAAAACAAATCAATAGCGAAAGATTTGCCCCCTTCTTTTTGCCCCCCCATTGCTTTTCCTCTTAAATCAAGATGAGTTGAAGGAAAGTGGTCGTTACTTCAGTAACCTATTTTTAAGACAACTGAAGGAGAGTTTTTAATTTGCTGTGGAAACTATAATAAAGGAGCAAGCCTTAAAAATGTGTCTTCAGCTTGAAGTGTGGAATGTCTGTAAAAGCCTCTTCATTGTTCTCATGGTTTACTGGGTCATGCCCGACCTTTTCAGGCTCTTGCGGATACCCTAGCTGGAGCTTCAAGTACAATTAGAAACAAATAAACACTTACTAAATGTACGAATAATCTGCTAATAGGATTCATCTGAAGTCTCAGACCACAGGAATGTGAACTGAGACTTCTTCTATGGGTCACCATAACCTCACTGCAGGCATCTCAGACACCACTAGCATCTATGTTAATAATTACTTTGACATCTGGCAATAGTGGCAAATAAAACTTCCAAAATACTGATATCTGATATTCTTAACAGCTGCATCAATTAGTGTGATAGGGTGGGAATATCTCTCCTGGTGATTACCGACTCAGCAGGACCCTGATGTTTCTCTTGAGGTTCTGGTGGAGGAGACACGGCTTTCCCTGCTGTTCTATGCACAAGGAGCTTCATGGGTGCTTGCATGGGAGCAGACTTGACTGCAATGCAACAGCGTAAGCAGCAGGCAGGCACACTGTGGTTGTACTGGGATTGTACCCTTCATGGCACATAGAGTAGAGCAGAACTATTGGCACCTGCATCTGAGTAGGCAAAAAGAAGTGTGGTGGCCTGGCTACCTTTGTTTTGCTGGAGCAATTGTTTGCGTGGGTGAGGTGTTCTCACAGCCAAGGACCATTCAGCATGGGGGTTATAGGAGGTTCCATCTGAATATGAGGAGAAACTTCCTTATTTTGAGGGTGACAGAGCACTGGAACAGGCTGCCCAGAGAGGTTGTGCAGTCTCCTTATCTGGAGACATTCAAAACCTGCCTGGATGCATCCCTGTGCAATCTACTCCAGGGCTATGTGCTTTAGCAGAGGGGTTGGGCTAGAGGATCTCCCTTCCAACCCCAACCATTCTGTGGTTCTGTGGTTCTATGGACCTGTTCTTTTGGTGCACATTGATAATACAGTTTTTGTGGAGGAAACTCAGCAGGAGAAACTCCTCCATCTGGTGGGCCATAGACCTTCAGCATGTCTTCCTGCCCAGCTGAGGCTGGAGCATTGGCAGCTCCACTCTGGTGCTTGGCGATCACGTGGGGCTGCTTCATAGAGAAGACTGTGCAACTTCGGTAAAGTGGTATTTTATGAAGCTACATCTTCTGGGGTGCTTCACTGGTTTGGGCAGCAGTGGCCTGAACCTCCGTTTGCTGCAGAGACAAAGCTTCATGTATGAAAAAGCTAAGGCTTGCTCCTTTTTTTCTTCTTCGATTCAGCTATGTACTTCTTCTGTCTGATGTTGAAATGTTATCTTCAGATATTCCAGAAGATTTTAATGTAGATTGCCCTAGGATTTTCCAAGGGTTTCTCATGACCTAGTAATAACTTTCTAATGACACATTTTGCCCACATTGTGGCCTACTATATGTAGGAAGAATTGCTTCCAAGAAATCCTGTCTGCTAAACCTTCTCCTATTGCAAGAATTTACTGTCTGGGACACAGGAATCTGAATTGTCTCATGCACTGGCCCAAGAAGGCAAAGTAGACCATGAGAAGTGGTCGTTCTTTGTAGGAAATAAATCCATAATTGATCCTGATTATAGTATCCAACTGTGGAAGCCACCCAAGAAGAAAGACACATGGCTACCCGTCCTGGAGATGACAGGCTAGTGGCCACGAATTCTAGGTTTTGAGTGGACACTTGAGCATCAAGAGGAAAAAAAACTCTCGGGGACCTAGTTACAGGGTGGACTGGTATGAGAGAAACAAAAGCACATAGATTAACTTCTTTGACGTCTTTTCCTCTACCATTGCAGAGTGTATGGGAATGAATATTCTGACTGTTTATTGTAATACCTGCTTTGCTGCAAGGTTCATCGTTCAGGATGTATTCGTGGTGGTTTGCTCTAAGTTGGGGCAAGAGAAACTTGAGCAGAGCTGGCAGGGTATTTCAATCCCAAGACCTTTACAAACAGGCAGCACAAACACGCATTGCACCACCTGTATCTTCTCTCACCACATGCAGCCTCAGGAGATGAGCGCATGCCTTCATGCCCTGTGCTAGGACAGGAAAAACGCATCATTAGTATGTTGTTTCAGTAACACAGCGGTGGCAGGGTGTGCACTATGCCTTTGGGCATTCTGCATAATTTGCCACCAAAAAAATAGCAGCTATGACCAGGATGACAAGGACAGCGGGGAGCAGGCTCAGGCTGAGGGTGATGGGGCATGGGCACAGCCATGCTGTTCCATAGGCTGCTGGCCCCAAGCAGGCTGCGTAAAATCCAGTCCTCGCCGGGCTGGTCTCCAGGCCATGGTTCTCTCCCTGAAGCAGGGACTGCAGGCACGATCACTGCTGTAACGGAGGTCTGACTAAGTTTAGATGTAGGTCTCGTGTAGCTCTGCCTTGGTCTGACCCTGAGTGGCTGGATGGGGAAACATCCTTGACCAGTGTCTGGGCTGCTGGAGAGAACATCACTATTTTTATAGCATAATTATAGGAGGCAGTCAGGTCTGTAGCTAAATCCTCCTTCTCTTTGTTCTCTTTAGTTGGAGTGGAAAAATAGGCCTTTTGCTATCTCCAAAGATATACTCTGTGACAGAAGACTTCGCTAGTTTCTCTTAATACTGCAACAGCTGTTTTTGTTACTGCCTGGACCCCTTTGCTCCTTTTCTTGTGCAGCTATGTTTGAATTACAGAGGAAGAGATCATCCATATCCTCTGATACAAGGCTAATGCCTAAAAATACTCCTCATCCAGATGATTATCAAAGACAGTGTCTTAGTGGACACAAAAAAAAAGTTACTTATTATAAAGGGAGAAGTGTCTGTAACCATGTGAGATCTCACCTGTCCCCACTTGCCCTGTCGGTATGGCAGACAAAACTGATGGTGCTAGCACATCACCTGTGCAATTCAAGGAGACTAAGTGTTTGAATGGTTAATTGAAGAAATATTATGAACTTTCTTAACTTGTTTGTTGATATTGCTGTTAAGGAAAAAGAAAATCACGAATCTGGATGCCCTTTCGGTTAATATTAACCATCTGTCTGATTTGGTCTCCTTCTTTTCTGGCAGGACTTTTACTTTTGTGGTTCTTTTTCTTTTCTTTCTGATTATGAAGCAATCCCCAGTGGCGTGTTAGAAATCACCACTATAAATGCTGACAATTGTTCCGGGGTTAGCTTCAAAGGCTTGTAAAACCCACAACGTTAAATCTATGCCTGAAGCTGGAGCAGTCACGGGCTCCAAATGACTAGTTTGTGTAGGAGTTGCCCTCAGTTGTGAACACCCTGCAAATTCTTTTAACACAGGAATGCTTGTCAAATGCAAATCAAAATTCAGCCTTTGGGACCCCACTCCCACGGCAGAGGGGAGTTTGCCAAGGACCTCATTGAATGCAATGAGGTGTCTGGAGATCCACGATTGTAACTGGTGAAGGTGAAAGGAGGGCAGAGGTTCTTTGTACAAATAAATGGTTGCCCCGAAGATAAGCAGTGAAAGAAATGGCAAATGGTTGTCACAGCTGTACACAAACTATTGTAAGGCAAAGAAAAAAACATGCTAGGCTATTTTGCAGATGGATTCGTGCTCCTGCCTAATAGACCTGTCTTCTTTTGCATATTGTACTACCTGCCTTGGTTTCATGGGGGTTTGCTATACTGTATGTCTGATTGAATGTGACTAGAATTTGACCCATTGCTTCTTGTGTGCAGCATTCAGTCACAAAGAAAAATTGAGCAGTGTGTATGGGAACAAGAACTAAGCTCAAGTTCACATCCCAGTGAACTAGCTGTTGTTTTGCCTACAGCTGAAGTTCTATTCTGAAAGTGAACCTGAATCTATATGCCATTGAAAAACAAAGGAGGAGGATTTTCCATCCAGTGCTATGGGGTTTTTAAAGATATATCAGAAAAATTGAATCTCAAACCTATTTAGGAGAAAATGCACACTGAGGGAAAGAAAATAACCTTTTCACACAACAATTCATCTTAAAAATACTGGTTTATTTCTGTTCTGAAACTAGAAATCTTTATCCTCTGCTGTGATGTCGAGGATGAGCTGAGGTAAGATGTCTTTCATTCCCTATTTGCCCTTTGGATCTCGGAGACAATTCCCAGCCATGCTGCTCAGAGCATGCTTTTCAAGCACAGGTTGTCTATGTCAGGACTTCTTTTGGGTTTTGCTGCCTTTTTATTATCCCCTCCACTAGATACTAGAGAAAAAAAAAAAATGAATAAGCATCTTTATTACTGTGTTTGGATGTTCTAGTGGCTGACTGAAACTTTTTGGTGCTATTTGGACTACCTTTCTATTTCTACTGTCAAATAACAGTGAACAAATTCTAATAAAATGTAGCATTTTCCTTGTTTCCCATGTAATCTTCAAGAATACACACCATTTCCGTTTGCAGCATCCCTAGGTGACTGAAGCCCTTTGCCTGTTTCCATCAATATCAAGAGTCTGTTTCTTCCCTAGGTGGGAGCATGGCTAAGTCATTAAGTGCATTGCTTTCAAATCAGTGTCTGATCCTGTTTTGTTTTTTCTTTTTACTTTTTTTTCCTTGTGACTATTGTAGAAATTGACTAGGTATTAATATTGTGTCATTCCCTGGCATTTTACTACATTCATTTTCTATTTACAACATTCAGTGTGTTGTTTTGGCGCACTGGAACCATCAGTGAAAAGACTTAGTTAATAAATTCAGAGAATGTTACAAACAAAACCAGGGAAATGTATTACTATGAGACAGACTGGACTAGGCTGACTACTTAATTCCGCCTGTGCCAACATTTTCAGGACTATGTTTATTGCAACACTGGTGTTTTTCTCATCTATTTTCATCAAGAGGTTTTTTGAATCTCCATCATCACCTGTAGACAGAGAAACATGAATTACTTTTTTTTTTTTTAAACAGGAGATTGTGTAAAATGTTAGTGTTAGACACAATGTGTGACCGTGGCAAAGTCAAATGTGACTGACTTTCTAGTGCTCCACATGGTGTAAGAGGGTTTCTGTTATTTATGCATGTCAAACTTTGGTTTCCAATTCTAATGAACTCATGTAGTTCTAGTTCTGCTTTGAATTAGCAAAAATCAGAGCTTTCCATCCTACTCTCATTTGGTAACAACTCTGGCAATTAAGGAATAAGACACCAGCCACAAAGAAGTATTAATAGTTCTTTCCTTAATGAGTTTGTGGCCTGAGTTCAACGGCCCTGATGGTCACCAGCTGTTTTACACCATTGTACTTGTATTTTTTTCTTAAATTGAACTTCCTCGTGAAATGTAGTTTCACTGGCTTGAGGAGGCTTTATCCTAGTTTTCATGAGTATACTGGAGATTAGAGAGAATTAGAGAATTAGGATTTATATGTGTTTTACATATACAAAATTTGCGAAGGCTCGTTCACTATATGACTGTCTTTAAAACCAGATGCTTTCACTTCTGCCGAAAGAAGTCTCCACTTCTGATGGTAGTGTGGGGATTCGTCTGTTTGAAGAAAACTAGCACAGGTAGGTTTTGAGCACAAATGGCTTAAATGAAGGATTTTGTTATGTTTTCTGCATAACGTCTTTTATACAAAAATGATACCATTTTCTGATGGGTACTACGTTTCCCCACAGGTCTGCAGAAACAACAGCTGCTGCTTTCACACTGGTGTTTTGTGTGAAGCTGTCTGGAGCAATAACAAAAAGCTCCTGGCAGGACCAAATCTGACGGCTCCAAGCAGGAAGAGTTTTTGTTGATCATGGCGTACCTTCTTGGCATAGGTTTACGTGTCTTTTCCATTGAATTTCTGGCTTCTTCAAAATGACACAACTTGTCTCAGTAGAGATACACTTGCTTTGCATAGACACTGTAGGTTTTAGTAACCATTTTACTCTGTTGCTTACACGTGTGTGCCAAGTGCTAAACTGTGATCTTTTCAGCTCAGCTCAGACTTGTAAGCATCTTTGCACCTTTAAATATGGTTCACTTTTATTTTAACTCACTCCTTACTTCAGGATACTGGACATTTTATCTCTGATTCTACAGAATCTGCACTTTAGACCAAAGCCTGGAAGTATTTACAGTGCTCACTACTGTGGTGAACAACTACCACAGTGTCTCCGTTAATACACTTACACATAACCTAACAGAAAATCTCAGTGGACTGTCAGTCCATGACTAGAAAATGTCGCATTTTAGGGAAGGAAAATGCAGTGTCTTCAGATCTTGATACAAACACAGGCCCCGTGTCACGTTTTCTATCCCTGTATTCGCAGCAGGAGTGCACTGCATGGTTGAGCAGACGGTAACATTTAGCAGGGTGGTAACGCTACGTGGAGGTGCTCTGATGTATAGCAGCATAAGGAGTTAATCTCAGCCTCTTAGTTTTAAAGAAAATGTGTTCCTTTGTGTTTCAGGTTACACCGAAGTCATTGTCTCAGGGTTTGTTCGCGGCCTCCCTTGCACACCTGCCCTGAGAGACTTCATGTTGAGCAGGAACCTGTGAGGCCTGCTCTTCAACGCCAGCACCTCACGCCTTCGAGCCCCCTGCCACCCTGTGCCACCGGGGCCTCACGGCCTGTGTAAGAAAATATAGTGATTGCTAACTTCTTACCAGTCAGCTTCTGCAGTCCCTGCTCGGGTCCCGACTCTCATCTTTCTCTTTCACTCGGGTGGCTGTTCAGCTGGCTGTGGTAAGCAAGAATAAATGAAGTCTTGGTGTGTGTATTATCCCCAAATCCATAGTGTTGGCTGCAAATAGGTTAGTATCCATGAAGAATTAGGCCCTCCTGAATTTGTAATGGTCTTTGTTTTCATCAGTGCGAACGAAAATACTTGCCCGTTAAGGTAAACTCAATTAAGAAAGTATTTATTGGAGCCTAGTAAAGAATTAAGGATGTTTTTTGAAAAGTAACTGTGAAATACAAAGAGGTTATCAATGTAATCCTTCAAATTGATTCATAAAGAAGAAATAAGAATATCACACGTATCACATCACTTTCTCTAGCAGTGGTTAACTTCGCTGTCCTAGAGACAATAATGTGAAGGTAACTGGATATGGAGGCACCAAACACCCTAAGCAGTTTGAAAATAAACTGCATTTAGTTGCATACCAGAGTAGCAAAGTGTTACATGTTTTCAGTTTTCACAGACATGCCTGCAATAATAAGAATGCTACGCCTGCCTCAACTACTTTGAGATGGGTGATATATTTTCCAGATCGCAATAATTTAGTAACTGTATTAAAGATCCCCTACATGTAAGGAACATCCTATAAAAAATAGCCACAGTCTGCTCCTCTGATAGTGACATCAGGTCACTACTGAACAGATGAAAGTATCATTTGCTGTGTGAGTTTTATTAAAACTTCACGGTGTTAACAAGATTTGGGGGATTTTCTTTTTTAAACATCACCTTTGTGATCTGGTGGCTGTTCAGATCTTAAATCCCAGATGAAAGTCATCTATCCGTGATAGTGAAAGCCAAAGACAGTATCAGTAGGAACCCCTGAAATGTGGAAGTGCCAAGTTTAGCCTTTGCACTAGTGGCCGTTCTAATGCTGTAGCCAAAAGATGATCCAGAGACAACAAAATGGTGCTGTGGCTGTGGTAGTCCATGGACACAAGCAGGACAATTACAATTTAATTTTTCAACTATGCAAGTTTGTCTAGTAAAAGAGAAAAATCTCTACTTGTACGTATTTTTTTTCCCCCACGGAACTGCATGCTATATACACTTAAAAATGTATGAGAGGTGTATACCTAATGATTCTTCTGGTTTTAACTTCAGTTGCAGAAGCATTAGCTGCATTTTAGCTTACAATTTGCTAGGTACTGTCATTATTAAATATACGGAGAACTGCAAATTAAAATACACTTATTGCAAATTAGAAGCATGCTTATCTAAACATGGGATTTGCCCTCAGCTGAATGTGTAAAAAATAAAGCAGACAAATTAATTATTTAGATGCTAGCTTCGTTTTTGCTTCTGTAGTGGGAGCTTTGCTGAACAGGAATTAACAAAATCTATTTTGTTTCGTGGTGTGCCTTGTGGTGTTTAACCTCATGAAGTTCAACAAGGAGAAGTACCAAGTTCTGCAGCAGAGGAACAACCCCACGCGCCACCACATGCTGGGGGCTGCCCAGCTGGAAAGCAGCTTCACAGAAAAGGACCTGGCGGTCCCGGTGGACACCAAGCTGACCATGAGCCGGCAATGTGCCCCTGTGCATGAAAAACAAAAAGGCAGCAGCCTCCTGGGCTGCACGAGGAGGGGTGTGGGCAGTAGGCAGAGGGAGGTGGATCCTCAGCACTGGTGAGGCCACACCTGGAGCGCTGGGTCCAGTTGTGGGCTCCCCGGTGCAAGAGAGACACGGACACACTGGAGCCAGCGCAGCAATGGGGCTCAGAGATGCTGAAGGGACTGGAGCATCTGCCGTGTGAGGAAAGGCTGAGAGAGCTGGGACTGTTCAGCCTGGAGCAGAGAAGGCTCAGGGGGGGATCGTATTAATTTGTACAAATACCTGAAGGCAGAGTGTGTACACATACGCAGGCACATCGCAAGAAGACCCAGAGGCCACAAATGCAATTGCAAAGAGCAAGGTTTAGTTTGGTTACCTCTCTACTGGGGGATCTCCGAAGTGGAACCTAAGCTCCCATAGAGAGGTAACAAGTGGGGACGCAGGCACTGCAGCGATTCAGCGCTGCTGGAAGATCACTGGGCCTGCTGAGCTCGCCCGTATTTCAAGGCTTCAGGCAGGTGCAGCCTCCTGCCCTTTTTCACAACAGAGCAGGAATCTCAGACACAGTGATAAGGTGCCCTAGAGTTTCTCACAGACCTGTGTTATCTAACACAGAGGTTCTACTCATCAAGCACACACGGTCTGTAAAACAATTAGTGTGATGTATGTGCTTTTTCTACAGACAGGTGCAAATCACTTGAGCATACTTACATTTAACTAACCTCCACACTAATCTTGCACAACGTTCCCATACACAGAGTACAAAGAGGATGGAGCCAGGCTCTTTCCAGTGGTGCCCAGGGACACAGTGAGAGGCAAGAGGCACAAACCAAAACACAGGAGGTTCCCTCTGAACATCAGGAAACACTTTTCACTGTGAGGGTGGCTGAGCACTGGCACACGTTGCCCAGGCAGGTTGTGGAGTCTCCATCACTGGAGATATTCGGAAGCCGTCTGGACACAGCTCTGGGTGACTGGCTCGAGCTGGCCCAGCCTGAGCAGCGGGGTGGGAAGAGATGACCTCCTGAGGTCTTTCCAGTGCCAACCAGTCTGTGATTCTGTGATTCTGTGACTCTGTGTATACCTCCTTCTTAGGTTCTTCAGTGAAACAGAGCTCCAATCAGTCACGTTTTATTTTGTAGAGTGATTTTTACATTATAGAGAAGTCTGTAACTGCCATTTAGAAATTTGAAGTAGTATCATAACATATTATGAAATACATAAGACAAGTTTTCAAGTGAAAAGCATAGAGATACAAAACAAAATTAATACACAGCAGAAAAGGGAATGATGCAGCACAACAACAAATACACTGAACTGGCAGGTGAGGTTGCTTTCAAAAGCTTGCATGGATTAAGTGGGTGTAAACATGAAGTTATTGCATTACAGAAATTAGCCAAGGTCTGCTGATTTTTAAAAGCTGGCTTTGTTAAATGGCCCCTGTGGTTGTCTAAGATAGTTTTAACTTCTGTTCATTCTATTTAGGAAACATGCCGATCAAGATTATTCTCCATCTGCTTTTGTTCACAGTTGCTACTGTTGTGGCAGAAGTTTCTCTTGCAAGCTGCATTTTCCCATCAGGGCAGAAATATCTTAATTTTCACACTTGTTCAAAAGCCAGCCTGTTTCTTTGCAAACATCACGATGTGCTGATTAATATAACAAGGGAAGATGAGGCTGCTACGTGTGATTCTACCTCATGAAAAATAGCTGCAGTACATGCTTGGATTTCTTTGCTTCTGCAGCCAGTCTCATCTTCCTCTTCTGTCCTCCATGCAGTACTGTACAGGTAGATCTCCCTGCCCATCCTACTACTTCATATTCCCCCCTTTTTCAAAGAGTTTTTCTTACATTTGGTTGTTCTTTGCAATATTATGAAATCATTGACTCATATAAATAGTAAAACGACACAGGTGTTCAAAATGCCTCGTAAATATGCCTGGTGAACACAGATGTGTGCTGGTTCCTCCACCTCCCAAGAGCAATCACGGAATGGTTGGGGTTGGAAGGGACCTCTGGAGATCATCTAGTCCAGCCCACCTGCTAAATGCAGCATATTCCTTTACCCAAAGTGCCTAGCTCTCTGCTCCACGTGAGAGAGTGTCTCACTCTTTGTGTCATGAGGCTGTGTCACGTCTCTGTGCCACCGTCCCTTTGGGGCATCTCAGCTTGCACTGTTGGGATAGGTTCTCAAAGTGCTGCAGTGCTGCCTGGGCTTACAGCTGTCTCATGAGCAAGGATGGAGTTTACTTGGTTCCCCACCTTTTACTGACTGTCACTACAGTAAAAGTCAGGCATGATGTATTCTTTTAAGGTAACTTAAAACTGAAATGTAGTGATTTCCCAAAAAGGGATCATTTGACAAAACTAAGCAAATAGTTGGCTGTAATGCTCAATTACTTATTCCCTAGTATTATTTTCTGTTTCTTTCTAGTATCTAGTGCTTCCAAAAGTCTTTGGATTAAGCTGGAGGGAAAATCATAGCTCTTTGTTTATTAGTTAAGCTATTTTTACTCCTAAAAGACTGTAATTAAAAAGGGTGAAAAAGAAGTTAAGATTATATATTTTTTTTCACTCTCTTTTGGAATTCGTAATTTAAGCTGCAAGCACCCTTTACCGTTTAATTATCCATTGCAGCATGGGGAGCAAACAGGAGGAATTAGAAGTTTGTGTGCAGTTGCAAGGCTGCAGTCTCATTGCAATCGCAGTGCAGTATTGGGATGGCCCACATGACTGCAGTGCTGTGATGGATGGACGGAGGCTCTTTTGGAAGGACAGGCTGGAAAAGTGAGGAGAAGGAGTTGTCCTTTGCATGAGAGAGCAGCAGGAGCTCATGGAGCTCTGCCTTGGGCTGGCATACACACATGGGTGGTGCTGTGGCAGGTGTCTGCTCATGCTCAGGCAAAAGAAGTAGACATGGTCATCAGACAACTGGAAGAAGCTTCACTTTCACATGCACTGGCCCTCATGGGGGACTTGAACCACCCTGACATCTGCTGGAGGGTTAATGCAGCGGAGAATAAGCAATTCAGGAACTTTCTGGTCTTTACTGCTGACAATTTCCCGGCAGAGGTGACTGAGGAGCCAAAGACAGGAGAAGCTCTGTTGCTCCTGACACTTCCACAGAAAAACTGTTTGGGAATGTGAATGCTGGGACCAGCCACGGCTGCAGTTACAATGAGATGGTGGAGTTCAACGTGCACAAATACCTGATGGGGTGAATAAAGAAGATGGAGCCAGACACTTCTAGTGCTGCCCAGTGACAGGACGAGAGGCAGCAGGCACAAACTGAAACATGGGAAATTACACATAAACAGAAGAAAAAAACTTTTTATTGTTTCAACAATTAAACACTGGAGCTGTTTTCTCAGGCAGGTGGTGGAGTCTCCATTCTTAGAGATATTCAAAACGCAACTGGACAACAGTCCTGGTAAACTTACTGTATCTGACCCTGCTTTGGCAGGAGTTCAGACTAGATGATCTCCAGAGGTGTCTGCCAACCTGTGCAATTCTGTGATGTGAATCTGTGATCAAAATATATTCCAAAACAGACTTCGCTGTAAGCTTTAGAAAAGTTTACTCATAGAGAAATTACAAGGAGGAATCACAGCTGACAAACTGATTTTAAGGGATGATTTATATAAGATTATGGTATTGTCAGCTGCAAGACACCCTTGTTCAACATAGTTGTTTGAAGAATGGTTTTTTGTAATAATTTGATTAAAAGAAATGCCAGGAAATTCATGCATTACCACATGATACTTCCTGACTAATTTGGTAGGAACTTTAGCACAGCATGATCCAATTAATCCACTGTCTAATGAAAGGTGCTAAGTTATACAGTGTAAGTATTAATTCTGAGCATTAAGCAGGTGCACAGCAGGGTATGGGAGAAGAGCGGAAGCTGCTTTCTAAGCATACAGCAAGTTGTAGCCCAGGTCTCCAGTCACCAAACCATTTTCCGCAGAGCTGGAATCATCCCACGGGATGATTTTTTTAAATTACTCCCCCCTGCCCCTCCAAAAAGCATAGGAAAACTTGTTTTCTGTTCAACAGAGAACCTTTTTTAAGAAAATGGAATTAAATTACTGATTTGACTAAAATTTCCTATCTTTGTTTCGGGGGGGATTTTATACTGGAAAAGCAGAAACAGAAGGCTGGATTAGCAAAACAGGGGAGGAGGAAGTGTCCACACCCTTTCTGTGCACAGTAACCCAGTGGTGACACGCTGAAGTCCAAATCCTCGGTTTTTGAACCCGACCCGCAGTCTTGAACAGAGGCCTTCCCTCAGGTGGCTCTTAGTGGTCACCGGCAGTGAGGAGAGGCCCCACATCGCAGGGCACAGTGTGCCTTTACTCAGCGCTTGTTCATCCCTGTCCAGAGCACCGTGTCTAGCTGAGGTCTCCTCCAGTACAGGACAGACATCAAGTAAATTCAGCAGAGGTTGATGGAGATAACCAGAAGCTGGAGCTCCTGCCCTGTGAGGAGAAAATATGGGGCTGGAGCTGGTTTAACCAGGAGAAGAGGTGGCTTTGGGGGCACCCAACGGCAGCCCTTTCACCAACAGGATGTTACCAAGTGAGAGAAAATGGTCATAAATGGAAACATGTAACATTAATCTGGACATAACAAGAACAACAACAACGACAACAAAAAATCAAAGAGGACAATCAAGCAATGCAGCTGGGGGTGCCAAGCGGTTTCACCATCTCCATTCTTGGAGGTTTTTATGCCCTGAGCATATAAAGTTCTGAGCAATCCAGAGCTTCCTTGCTTTGTCAGGGGTTTGTCAGAGACCTCCTGTGGTCCCTGCCAGCTTGAGTGATTTTGTGATCCTATGATTTGCATTTATCTTTCCTCCATTCAAAATGTCATGGTTTCTCTACATAAACTGAAAACCCATCAGGACAGACTGCGAAATGCTCAGACCCAAAACACCCTATGTCCCGATGACAAATGCGCTCTTCCAGGAGGTGGAAGATCCTGGTTCAAATCAGACAGACAGAGTGCTGAACTCAGATACTGCATCTCCCAGGACAACACTGCAAAGCCTAGTTTGGCAATCACCCAGCTAAGAAGATTAGTGGCATCCACACTGCCTACTTGGTTTTGCAGTGACACCAAGTCCTTCGCCTGCAAATTCTTATTTATTGAAAGAATGATTTTGCCAAAAAAATCTTCATCTTGTCCTCATAATTTCTGTGTAACGACTGACATACTGGGCTGTGCTGATTGCCTCTGGTGAGCTTTCCCAGTGTGTGCTCCTCCCATTCTGCTCAGTAAAGCTTAATCTTTGCTGGGACAGTCTGAGAAGCCGGATCTAATGTGCTCCAGGATGCACCACTTCTGCCTGTGGCTGATCAGCCACAGCAACTAAAGGCAGAGTGAAGACATGAAGAAAAGAGAAAGGATTTTGTGGGGTGAGAGAAGGTCCTGTATGTGAGGGGCAAATGTAGTCAACAAGTAGGCTTTCCTTTCGCTTCTCTGTTATGCACAGTGCAATACAAAGAGTGGTAGTATTATACAAACTCCTGTTTACGCTCCCGTCCGATGTCTCAAAGATAACCCACAGGGAACACTTTTATGGCCTTTTCAGCCCATGGCTTCGCTGCTCTCTAGAGAGTGGTTTGAGTAACACAGTAAACTGTCATACAACTTGGACTGTTGGGCACCATCCATTCTTATTATTATTAGCAACCAGTTACTTGTCAGTTGGGGTGATGATTTCCAGACCTTAAGCCAAGTTCACATCAGTATAAAAGAGATCAATAGAAAGTTAATTAGGAGATGAAGGTTGCTGTGCTGACAGAGCCCAGCTCTCCTGTTTTATACCACTAGGTCTGAACACAGAAGTGCCCCAGTGCTTGGAAAAGATGGAGCATTGGTGAGCAGCAGATGCCTCAGAGCCAGTCTGGAGAAGGTGATGAAATTGCTGCTATGTTATGGTGTCAGCTGCCAAATCTGGCTGGGAACCCTGCTCTGGAGCTCTGCAGAAGACCAACTCTTGTAACTGAGAACCTGATCACTTATTCTCATTTGTTCTTTACCTGGATACAGAAATTGGCACATCATAACCATAAATCTGTGAGCTTCAGCCTTGGGGGTGATACTGGGGAGACAACAGAAAGAGGCTGTTAAGGCATTACTGTGCCTGCCAGATGATGCACAGAGTCTAGAGAGACCCACAGCATGTCTCAGAAGAAGATCAAGTAACAATCAACGTCTAGAAACTGGTGGAAATAGGGGATCTATCAGCTTGCTAGTTATTGAACCCATATTGTCACTGTGCTAGAACTAAAAATGGAAAGCTCCTAACCAGATGAGAACAAAACTCAAAGAGAAATACCAGTATTTTGTAAGCCAGTCATAGGACTCAGTCCACGACAGCACATTGTTGTGGCCACCTCATACCCAGTGTCATTAATTATTAGTCATTTTCCCCCTGGGACCTTGCCATCTACTGTAATCCTCACTCAGTGCTTTTGTCTTTACATGGTTTCAAGGAAGTCACAGATCTGTCATTTTGTTGGCAAGCGAAATTTGGGTGTTTACCACAAAGTGCAACGTTTGGTGCAAGGACCACTACTTGCAAATCTGATCATTTCAGCCTGGTGTGAGAGGCCTGGTTTGCATACACAGATTGTTTGCAGACATTGATCAAACCAGCTGACAGTGCAAACCACAGCCACAAGAAGGGATGTAATTTTGGCTTTTATTTTTTGTCTAAGTGAAAAACTTTAGAAGAAGTAGCCTCATCTGTTTGCTAGCTTTAAAAACAGGAAGAAGGGCCTCTGAAATTTCTAGATTTACTTTTTTTTTGGCTTTTTTTTTTGTTTAGAGATGATCGGCATGACTCAGTCATTCCTTCTGCCAAGCAGGAAGACTTCATAATGTCTGACAGTTGCCCCTAATATTTCCTGGGGAACAAATATTTTAACCTGAGGAATAAATTTTTTTGTCTTTGCAGATTATTGAATTGGCAAGGCTTTTTGGTTGGAAAGTGAATCAGGAATGACAAAGTCATGCTGTCTCTTTCATGGAACTTGGCTTTTAAAGACCAAAATATACAGGGATTTTTCTGTATCTCTGATGTGTAAGACATTTATGTCCATTATTAGATCCTATACTTCCTTAACTTGGGCTACATAACATTTCTGGCTGGGAAGCCTCACTCTCCTCACACCCAGCTGCAGGCTAAATCTGGAAGAATTACACTGAAGTATAAAATCAGTATATGAGACCTCATTTGGGCCTTAAATGTTTAAACAATGTTGAAAATATAAAAATCTGTGTTCGTTAGCATGCTTTCTTCTTGTTGAGGAATGAAATTGATGATTCCAAACAATAAACAACCACATCTTTCATCTCTCTTTTCTTCTTCCAATAATTTCCTTTCTCATACCATTGCAATAACTGCCACCTTAAAGATTTTCAAGACTGCTTGAGTGCTGCAGAATTCACAGGTCAAAACAGATTGGTGTAACAGGAAAACAGAAGGCCAGTTACCCTATGTCAGGATCGATTGGATATGCAGGAACACTGTGGAGCTGCCATTCAGGTTTTCCTTCAGGTAAGCAACAAGTTATGACCTGTAATCAAAGTAAGCAATACATGACAGAGATCTTCCTTTGTTGTACGCAATCTGTTGAAATGCTGGCATTTAACACGAACAGGCTGTGGGGGGAACCCCGTGGCAATACCTGCCTGTACAGCTTTACACATACATTTATCTTTTGGTCTGTACATTTATGGTATGTGTCAAACTGAAAAACAGGGAGCAGCTGGAGCTGCCTCGTTTGGAAGGTTTGTAAAAGTGAAGCTGTACTTTTTGTGGCAATCTCCAGCGTGAGGGAGTATCCTGATTTCATTTGCAGTCGCAGTCAGATAGAGTATTCTTCACTTTGATATGAATTAGTAAAAGTTCAGCTATAGCCCCTTCAGGCAAAACTGCCATATGTATGTCAGCTCACTTTTGTTTGTGGTCGAGGGGTTTTTGTTGTTGTTGTGTGGTTTTGGTGTGGTTTTTTTTGTTGTTTTAATCTTACACCATTACTATTTGGGGTTGCAACTGGAACCGATGTTGCTGTGAACATGCCTTTACTTTTTACGTATATATCCTTATTCTACTCAGCATGTTTCGAAAGGTGATGCCAACGCTGGCAAAGAGAAAGCTCTGACAAAGGCAGAGGAGATACCCGGCTAAGAGACTAATTACTACATGACTCAAGCCACACAAAATCCTAACCCGGCAGCCAGGTGGGAGCAGTAACTTCCAGCTGTAGGGCTCCAAAGCCCAAGGATATGCTACTGACTTATTGTCTGCCAATTCTTTGCTGACTCAGGAGGCAGAAAACCTCCTGACACAGCTGAACTAGTGCTGGAGGCCTCTTTTAAACAGGGCAACCCTCCTCTGCAGAATTTCTGCACTATTTTTGGCAGTTATTTTTCCCCTGCCAGGGAGACTCATTACCCTAGTGCCAGTCTTATAAAGTATTCCCTGGAAAGCTAGTTTACAGCAAGATACAGCGCATGCAGATCCACTTCATGCAGTTCTGAAAACTAGGGGCTACTGATTTTAAACAGAACTGAAGAAATCTGCCTCTTCTTCTGTCTCACTTCCTTTTTAATTTTTTTTTTTCCATTTTCCATCTCTTCACATCTCATATTTGGCTCTCTCCTCTGTTTTCTTTTGAGTTCTGCAAAAGTACTGTCATCTGAGGGAGAAACTGACCACAGGGCATTTATTTGTACACAAAGAATATTTTACCATGGCAATCCTATTTTTTTTGTTCCATTATGCAGTCTTCTGGACAATTAAGTTGCTTTTGGACAGCTGGGCATTCCCCTGCTTCTTCCACAGCTGGTATCTTAAAAAAATCTTTAAAATCTAGATTGTTATAGGCATAGAAGTAATAAGCAAAAGGGACACCATCCATAGAAAAGGTTTTCTACAACTGTTGATGGACTTTTGGTTTGAACGTGCCTACAAGTACATTTACAAATTATCAATTATGTTATTTTGCTGTTAACAGGCCTAATTATGTTTACTTTTGCACCTATTGTGTAGTGTCTGGTACAAATGAAAGAATACTGTCCACGGTGTTTTGTTCTTTCTGGATTATTACAAAATTTTTTACAACATTTTCTGTTACCTTTTTAATTCTGTAATGTCCAAGGACAATAATGGCATTTTAATATTGTTTAAACAAAAGACTACCTTTCTATTTTCGGAGCTAAAATGTGTAGCAGAATACAAGTAGCCTGTATTGGAAAGAGCAGTTTACTTTTGTTGATTACGTGTTGCCCCAAGGATCATACAGCGGCGTTCAGCTAACTAGCTTAGCCCCTACGTTGACAGCTCAGCTTTCCTTGCGGGAGATAAGACCAGTTCCTGATTCCAGATGTGCACTGAGCTACAGCCCTGTTCTGAGCCCCGCTGCCCGGCCAGGTCTCTGGGCTGAGCACGATGTCGCTGGCATTTCATCTCCAAGGTCTTGAATTTCCCCATCCCAAAACTGAACCCCAACCCCACCCTCCTGCACAGCAGACGATAAGCATCCCCAGCTCAAAACGTACGATGATGTACCGCTCCATCCTGAGCCCACCTTCAGTTGCCTCTCTGGGCAGAGCAGGATTTCAATGTTACTCCAGCCTCGAGGATCCTTGCTTCCTGAACTCTGACACTAATGCTACGCTTCACTAGTGTGGATATCAAACCCACCCAATCGGGAATGGGTGATGAAACCATCATTATCCCAATTCCCTATCCTAACCCAAATCCTCATCCTATCTTTGGGGTGAGCAGGACTTTGCTGGAATTTTTTCTTCAAGGCAAAAATTTGATGTTTACTACTTAGAGTTACACTATCAATCATTACAGAAATGCCTGCTCCAGCATACATTGTTTCAGTGTACTTTAAATCTCAGTTTAAACGCAAAATGTACTTGTGCTGAAATTAGTATTTAGACTATATTTTTGCAAGCAGTCCCTATTCTAAATTTGTATACATTTGAACTCCTGTCTTCACGTACAGCAGCAAGGGTTGTTTTTTCATCTAGATATAACTAACCTTCAGTAACTGGACACTTACAGTACAGCTTTAATTGAAGCACTTATTATTGTTCTCACCTGAGTAGCCGAAATATTCAGTAAAATACCTGAACTTTAAAGTAATTCTGTGGTTTAGTCCAGGAGCCAACATATCTTTGAATATTGAGCCCAAAAGGCCAGAATATGGAATATTAGTACTTCCTCTTTCTTCTCTCCAAGTTCATTTCATAACTAATGATCTTTAGCAGAACATCTCGGGAGCTCCACCACAGAAAGCCTTTGCTTTGCCTTGTGAATCCAGGTGTTCGCTTGTGACTGTTTCTGTCTCCTGCTGGCAAAGCACAGGTAATGTAGCTTAGATTTACATGTGGAAACTCCTTTCCATGCACACGGAAAGGTCCCTTTTCAGCAGGATAATCTGCAGTCAGCTGCATTCTCTAGCACGGATCAAGCACGGGCATCCTCTTCAGATCCCTCCGCCTGACCATTTACACCAGCTGTGAAATCTCAGTGTCTGGCACGCTCTCTGTTGACTGAAAAGGACAGAACCAGCAGCTGAAGGTAACAGCCAGTGGCCTTCAGAGGCCACCACCTGCCTAGCAGGCCATTAACCAGGCTTGTAGGCAATGTTTAGACACCCTACAGTCCAATTATCTGCTAACTGTATGATTTGGGGGAAAAAATGGAAATCAGATGCCATAGCTGTTATAAAATTATTTAGCTGCAAAACTGAGCTCTTTGTGCTAGCTATTTCCCTAGCACCTGAGTGCTTTTTTTCCAAAGAGGAAGCTGGTGCCGGCTGAGTTTTTACAAAGAAAGAAACAAATCACTGGAATTTAACTTGTTTAGTAAATTCACATGCAGGTGTCATTCTTGACTGTTTCTTTACTCCTCTTCATGAGATTGTAGTGCTATGCAGCAAGAGCCCACTTGTTTCAAGCAGCTGGATTTCCTTTACAGGGAATTAAATAAGGTCTGAAAAGATTACTATTATATATATAAATAAAAGTAGACTGATATTTCTAGTGTAAGAGAGGGACCCTGGAATATTTTTTTTCGTTACTCACAGTCAGCTTTACTAAGCTGTGACTTCATGCCCAGCTTTGCCTTTTCTGAGATTTGCCCTCTGGTCTTTTCCATACTGTGAGCAGCCTGTACAGCAGTACTAACTTCACATGTACACAGCAGATGCTGACTCCACATATAAAACCAATTAACCCCCTCCCATCTGCTGTCCTGGCTCTGCATCACCATGCCCAGGACCTGCCGGTCTCACCAAGGCCAGCCACATCGCGGTGGGGTCCCCTGGTGGAGTCCCGGCAGATGAATCAGCACCAGGCTGACTGCGATTTCCATTAACACACTCAGGTGCCTCCTGCCATCAGTCACCAGCGCTCAGTAAATCAGAAGTACTGGAGGCCTCCATGGTCCCCACATGAGGTTTTCGAGGTATCAGTCACCAGAAGAAACTTCGGTGCACGGAAGAGTAAATACATTGAACGAAGACGCAATATGTGGGGACAACAGGCCAAACACATGTACTTCGTTAGTACTAAACCATACCAGGCTGTTCAGAGCAGAGCGTTCCGAAACGTTACACAGAACCAGTTCAACAGAATGTGAAAAGATTTCCTCTCTCAGCCATCTGAAAAAGCACACAGATGTACCTGCTGTGCTGATGTGCATGTGTGGCTCACACCAGAGATGGCAGGGGTAGGAGCCCTCCCCGCTGCTCCAGCTGGCAGCTGCAGTTTGCTGCTAACAGTGCAATGCGATAGATAGCAATCAGAAAAATAAAATAGAACTGTCAGGACCTTTTCCTGTTCATCCCATTAGTGCATTTCTTCTCTTTTCCTCTTCCAGAATGGCAAGTAAACCACATGGGAGCAGAAATGGACAGCACAGTCACTGGTTGCCAGTACCTTCTGACCAGCGTCCCTTTGGGTTTCTGTTATGAATCAAATCCCTCCAAAAACGTTGAAAAAAAGACATTAGTATGTGTACTCCTTTTGCCCACTCCCACTGTTTCATGTCACCTCTTGGTTAGCAATGTAAAAGGGGAGTCCTTATTCACTTCACTTTACTGCATTTTATAGTGTAGTACCTTCATAGAGAAGCAAAACTTTAAGTATTTCCTGCCTGATTTACAACAGAGTTCAGCCCATAGGGTCTAACCAGGACTAAGTTGCTGTGAAAAACAGCAGCATTGTATGCAAGGGCTGCAATAAAGCCAGATATCAAAACTGAACCCAATATGACAACATTGCGCTGTTAATGTCGCTCTGTGATATAGTGTAGTCATGTACTCAGACAGATCTAGACTCTTAACATGGCTTGTACCTCACAATGGAAGTACTCCCACAGCATGACACAATTCCAGAGAATGGAGAAGACAGCAGCTGCAGAAACTAGCTCATAACCAAGATCAGAATCGTCTGTTATTGTGAAACACTGGAGAAAACGGCGAAGGACATAAGAGCTATGGATACACAAAGTTAATCTGACTAGGTGACCTCAGCTCAAACTATTGTAGGTTTTTTGTTTGGTTTGGTTTTCTTTTTTGTGTTGAAGATAAATATTAAACAAAACAGATGCCAGGATTTCTGCCTAATTAGACTGGCAAAATGACACACATGATTATAGTACCATTAAAGCATATAAGGCATAAAATAATAACATTAACACATGTATATGAGAAGACTGAAATATGAGCCCTGAACTGTGCTACAAGACCTCATTTCCTTGTCCAGCCCTGATGTCCTTTTCCAACTGAGAACAGTACTGGTGTCCAACGTCTGAGAACAAGTGGAAAATTTGGATGTGCCTGGGCATGCAATGAGAGCTTTCAACGAAGTGTATTTTCCGGGATTTCAAAACAAACACTGGAGAGGACAGTATCTGTAGCTAGGAGTGCAGAGAATTTGGAAAAGCTCGGACTTTAATCACTGCTCTTCTGCTTCTCTGGTGTTGCAGTTAATCTGGAAATTTAAAAGGAGTTAATATAAGGCAAATTGTGGCCTGTGCAACATCTTTGTCCTTAAAGCAAGATCACTTAGTAATAGTATTTAACAAGAGATGTAACTGGCTTTCTGCCTTAGCCTGGATCTCTGCATTCTCTGTCTTGAAAGGCAACAAGCAAAAATGTGGCTTACCCATTTCCTGGCTGGTCAGGGGCAAACTGGAGAAGTGCCTGTGGAATTAAACTCTGCCATTTGTAGAAGGCTTTTGTACTCCTCAAAAACTCATATATAATGATTAATGATACTTCTGACATTTGTTTTTCCTTGTGAGGTAGCCTGGTTAACATATGCATGATTATGTTACTCCCTGACATGAAGGGGACAACCTGATTAATTTAGCAGCAGGAAAGGATAAGGTACGATTTTGGGAAATGTGAGTTAATAACGTGCAAACTGCTTTTACAAATTCATTATTAAGGAAAATATTCTGTCCTCTTCTACACATTTTTTGGAAGAGAGTCTAGTGAGCCACTCTGAGGTCTTAGATCAGTTTGAGGAATTTTTGTGTCATTTTAATATTTATGCTCTCAAGATCCTTGCCTGGATTTTAATTTGGTTTGTTTTGTCTGTCACAATTCTGTTTACCTAGGCTTTCAGAAATTCTCTACTATCCTCCTCCAGTTCCTCTAAGTTACTCTGTAACTCTAAATTACACTTCAAAAAGCATCCGCCCTAACCATTGGTCTCACAGTTTAAAAAAATTTTCTCAAATCTCTTCACAGACTCTGCATCTATTGCATTTCCCTTTACCTTCCAAATATTAACTGCTGTTTACACGTCTGCTCACTTTTTCCCTTCGCCCTTCAGCACATCTCATTCACACACATCTGCTGCCATTACACACCTCTCCTATTGCTTCCCTGGCTACCGCAAGGTTAAAACAACCCAGAGTTGCCAGCTTAATAACCACTTTAACACATGGAGCTGCTGCATGTGCAGCTGAGCCATCCCCACGAAGAGCTGCAGTATCCTGGACACCAGGAAGGAAGAGAACTGAGGGCAATTAGCCACTTCAGCTGTTCTTAGTGAGTGCTGATATTGGCGAGTCGCTGTCAAAAATGCCTCAGAGGAGATACGTCCTGAAATGAGATCATTCAAGTCCCTGAGGATTTTAGTTATGAAAGCCTGGACCGGGAATGAAGCCTAAATCACAAGTGTGTATGGCTTCGACTAGATAAATCGTAAGTGGAGTCTTCTTACTGAGGAGGCAACAGAATACTGTTAAAATGAAACTCTGTATTTTAAACATTATCGTGTGCCACAAGTCAGATCTGGCAAGTACGCTCCATCTGCAGCCTGGATAGACGGATAATGCAGAATTTCAGTATTTGCAATGTAACAAATGAAGTGATCCTGATTTCTTTGTTATTTCTTATTGTTTGTGTTACCATAGCAATTAGGAACCAAAGTACCTCTATTAAACTGGGCCTTGTATAAAAACAGAAATAAAAGTAACCCTTGCCTCTCCCAAAAGTTTTCTGCCTATGAAAAGGGGCAGTGGATAAAAAGAGACACTCTAAGGTTTTAGATCAGTTTCAGGAATTTTTATGTCCTTTTAATATTTACTCTCTCAAGATCCTTGCCTGGATTTTAATTTGGTTTGTTTTGTCTGTCACAATTCTGTTTACCTAGGCTTTCAGAAATTCTGTATCATTCTGTGTTTCTGTGATCCTCCTCCAATTCCTCTAAACTACTCTGCAAATCTAAAGTATAATGCAACGATCCTGCATGACTTATGTCAGGCACAGCACACGAGTTTCCACGTAGTTGAAAATCTTTTATATGTCTCACAGGGAAAACAAAAACCAAAACAAACAGAGAAACACACTCCCCCGACACAAAGAAACCACATTTAAGGAGAAAACCTGAAGCAGAACAAGGAAGAGAGCGTGTGGGTGATTATGGAGAGCTTCTTACACACGAGAGGATCAAAGCGGGTAGAAGCTGATGTCACCGCTGAGGAAGAGCCAGGCAGGGAGACGGAGGTCATGGAAGGCTTTGAAAGTGAAAGAAAGCAGCTTGTGTTCAACAGGAGGCAAGAGGAGAGGTCACAGAGGGGTGGAAGAGAGGTGTGCGAAGGCCAAAGCTGGGGAACTGATCTTTTCTGCAGCACTCGGAGTGGTTATAGCTAAGACATATATTTAGTCTTAACTAACCATTAAAGGAAACTTGTAGCAACAGTGTTGGAACTAAGGAAGAAGAAATTAGAGTAGTTGTAGGAGAAAGTTTTTTCCTTTTGAGTCTCTTGCTTCAAGTCTAGAGTTTCTGTGTGCATCACTCAAAGATACATTGTGAATCTGCCACTGCATTATAACAAAACATAATGGCATGCAGTGTGTCCAGTTTTGCTTGTTTCTTCTTCATCAATAGGAGTCTGCTTGGGTCAGCTCAAGAGAAAGATGATTGTTACACAACTGGCAGCCACAACAGAGAATAAAAATTTTAAAAGACTAAAGTAATATGGTACTTCCATCAAAAAGAGAAAAAAATCTTGAGCCGACAGCTCCTTTTTTGGATTTGCCTATTTCTAAATAAGCAACAATTTTACTGTAGTCTAACAGACTTGATTCTCAAGAAGATTCTGTGAAAACCCTCCTAGTTTTGCTGGCTGGCTGGAAAAAGTTGTAGCATGCTTTTGCCCCCTTTTTTTTTTTTTTTTTAAATATAGAACCTCCTTAACTTTAAGTTTGTGTATTTGTGTGGGCTTTGTTCACACTGCAACAGAGATAGGAAGGCAGGAAAGACAAAGGCACAGGTGCAAAATTTGGATGAAGACACTACACAGGCAACATTTCAACTTTTTGGGAGGTAACTTACCGAAATAGCTACAGCTTCAGGCCTGTCTCTATCTGGACTCTACCAGACAAATAATCTAACTTACAGAAGGGTGAAGCCATGGGACCATAAGGAGCTTTTGCATCCTACCAGGATCTTTTGTCTAGAATAGCAGGAATAAATTAAACTAAGGAGTAGAGATGGGGTGAGGTAGAAGCCATAGGAAAAAGACTGCTCCCTGAAAACATGGACAGGTCTGCTTAACCGTATGTGGATGAGAAACAGAACCCTACAAGAAAAAAAAAGGACAGCTGACTTTATTTCTGAAGAAGCTGATTGTGAACCACCCAATGTTTCTAATAAGCTGCAATATTCTGTGTGCCCTAAAACACCGAATTCTGGGAATGCTATGTTTTTAAACAGAGAAAGCAAAAGAAGATAGAAGAGCCGTAGAGTTCAGGACCAGCCTGTGGCTGAAGGGCCAATTTTGCATGTTCCTTGAAGGGGGAGATGTAATGGGGCACCCTGGCCATAGGGGAAGATTTTGAGAGCTTTGTCCAGGAGACAATGCAGCTTTCAACAGAGTTCAGAGCAGAGCAGGGCAGAGCAGAGCTGAGGGAGCCCTCTCTTCCGAGGTGCTTATACTCTTCCACTTTCCCTGGAACAGAAACTCAAAGAGGGGCTGGCAGGCTCGTGCCCGGAAACCACAGGTCAAACAGAAAACAAAACAAACACCACCACCCCCCCCAAACAAACAAACAAAAAACAAACACACAAGCCCACAAAAAATAAAAACAAAACCCAAACCAACGAACAACACAAAGTGAGGCTACCTGTGCTGGTCAAGACCGCTAGTTTCATTAAAGATCCACATGAACTGAATGAGTGTCTAGAAGTGGCAGTTTCTCCACCAGCTGAGAATGATCTGGGGGAGCCAGTGACTGATACTTTTGCCAACTGTTCTCTTTGCCTGATGTATACAGACAGGCCCGGCATGTGTCCCTAGGAAAAGCAGAGGATATGTTTGTGGACATTTAGAAACTTCCTGGACACACCAGGCTGCACGTGGGAAGTGATTCACTGGAAAATATAATAACTTCCTGATTTTATTGTGGGTGCTGAGGTTTGCGTACATACTGCTTTCATGCAGCTGGAAGGCTGGTAGAGAAGTATGATCAAACATTTAGAAAGTTTAGGTCGATTTTTGGCTCTGAGGCAAACAAACAGGTGTAAATTCTGTACTACAGAAGTATCGTGAATACAGCAAAGAGTATAGGTGAATGACAAAATTCAGGGAACTGTAGTACACTAGCTCCACTGGGAAAGGGGACAAGGAGTTTTTGGAAGGTGAACTATGTGGCCAATTTTGTGTAATCCAACTATCTGAGCAAGAAACTTGAGAATGTTGCTGTGCAAACCCGAGAATGAGGGATCCAAATATTAGTATGTTTTGGGGGAAAGAATTTCAAACTAAAATTAAATTACCAGTGGGTATTTCCAAGGTATGTGCTACTCTAGTCCTCCTACAATGGAGTAGCTGACATTAGGGGCCTGTTGTGTATGCACAAGGAATATTTTTAAAGTATTTAATAACTTTATGTAGGTTACGGAACTTCCCATAAGCCATTCACTGTTGTTCCCCAAAGCTAGCAAGTGTGTCCTCCCCATAAGAATACAGTTTGTTCTTCTAGGTACAAAACTAGTGCCTTCCAAATAAAACATATTTGGGAGCCATAATTGAAGAGGCAGACTGTGTACATGGCTAATCTGACATTATAAACCTCCTCCCCCCAGAACACAATAAAGTCAGCCAAAAATCTTAATGGGCAAAATGTGAGCGGGTAAGGGCTAGAGCAATCATACAAGATATTACCAGGGTTGTTAGCACAGTTCACTAGAGGTAGTGGCTATGTCAGTTTAAGGGGAAAAGTTTTAGAGCTACATGGGGTTCCAAAATTATATTAATAATATGTAAAGTATATTAAGAGATTACATGACAGTTATCTGGGAACTTAAAAACTCAGTGAGTGTAAGAGATCTTTTACTGGCTTCAAGTGACTTTGCTAGAAACATGTTAAAGCTTTTGATGCATGCAAAAATTTGCTAACATCATGAAATATGAAGGACAAATAATTGGAACAGCCTGTGTGGGCTGTCGTGCAAACAACACATTTGCTCACAACGGCTGAAGAAAAACCCCATGCAGCTGTTCTGGACTATTCTTAGTACTTCCCTGATATAGCCTTACCAAATGATCTAATATTGAAGCTAGTGATTGTACTTAGAATACCCATTTCCATGAGAAGCACATTTTAATGCAGACTCTGAGAAAATTAAGACATATGACTATCTGTTATAACTAAGAAGAGTTTAGCTGGCATGAATTAAAGCAGTTTTTGTTGGAATGTGGATCTCTGTGGATTGATCACAGAATCACAGAATGTTAGGGATTGGAAGGGACCTCAAAAGATCATCCAGTCCAATCTCCCCACCGGAGCAGGAACACCCAGATGAGGTTACACAGGAAGGTGTCAGGCGGGTTTTGAATGTCTGCAGAGAAGGAGACTCCACAACCTCCCTGGGCAGCCTGTTCCAGTGCTCTGGCACCCTCACTGAGAAGAAGTTTCTTCTCATATTTAAGTGGAACCTCCTGTGTTCCAGTTTGTACCCACTGCCCCTTGTCTTATCACTGGTTGTCAACTGAGGACAGCCTGGCTCCATCCTCGTAACACCCTTTACATATTTACAGACATTAATGAGGTCTCCCCTCAGTCTCCTCCAAACTAAAGAGACCCAGCTCCCTCAGCCTTTCCTCGTAAGGGAGATGCTCCGCTCCCTTAATCATCTTTGTTGTTCTGTGCTGGGCTCTCTCCAGCAGTTCCCTGTCCTTCTTGAACTGAAGGGTCCAGAACTGGACACAATATTCCAGATGTGGTCCTACCAGGGCAGAGTAGAGGGAAGGAGAACCTCTCTCGATCTACTAACCACCCCCTTCTAATACACCCCAGGATGCCATTGGCCTTCCTGGCCACAAGGGCACAGTGCTGGCTCATGGTCATCCTGCTGTCCACCAGGACCCCCAGGTCCCTTTCCCCTACACTGCTCTCTAACAGATCGTTCCCCAACTTATACTGTAACCTGGGCTTGTTCCTGCCCAGATGCAAGACTCTACACCTGCCCTTGTTATATTTCATTACATTTTTCCCCACCCAGCTTGTTGATTGTTCTTGTTCCCCTAGAGCCCATGGATCACTAGAAAGTGGTATTGGAGTAGTCTGCCAAAAAGGTTCTGACGTCCTACATCCATTTGGTTACTTTTGTAGTTTTGAAGGACATTTTCAGAAAGTCAGTTGTTCAAATGTCTTACTGTCCCTGACTAGTTTAGGTGATGACTCAAAAGCATGGCTGAAGTGAGTTTACCTTGGGATAGACTAAGGAATCCTCTGAAGGAGCCTGGCTTTCCCAGACATTTCAATGGGAAACTGTGTTGCACAACTGCTGAAGCAAGCAAGACAAGATGAATGAAAAACAATTGAACAGGGAATGTAGGGGCTTTAGATTATGTTACATGGCCTTAGCCACTAGATCTGACCCAGAGGAGGATGGAATAGAGAAAAGGTGTGCCAGTTTTCCAGATGACACCAGATGTGGGGACCAATAAATAGGCAGGTGGCAGGACTGCAGTTGAGGGAGGTATGAATGGGGGCCAACAAGGAACACAGGAAACTCAGCAAGAGCAAATGTTGAGCCCAGCAACAGGAAAGCAGGGCCCTGCAGAGATGCAGGCTGGGTCTGGTGGCACTGGGAAGCAGCTCTTAGGGGACAGCCCTGGGCACTGGTGGGTGCTGAACTGAACCAGGGCCAGTCTTGTGCCTGGGCTGCAACAAGGGCTACCAGTGCCTGGGGGGTATGAGCAGAACACGGCCCCAAGAGCCAGGGGAGGGCAGGGACTGTCCCCTGCTCAGTGCCTGTCCAGCCCCTGTCTGCGTACTGCCCCGGTTAGGGTCCCCAGTACAGGAATGACACTGACAAATTGGTGGGAGGTTAGGGGAGGACATGGAGACAGTGGGGCTGGAGCCCTTGTCCTGTGATGAGATGCTGCACCTTTCTTATATAAAAGAGAAAGGGTACCTCGCCATGGCCCTCTGGTATGGCAGATTCTGTGTCACAGAACAATGGTTGTGGTGGCACATTAAACTTGGTGGGGTGGGAGCCACTTTGTTCTCTGCAGACAGGTGTGACTGGGCATCTCACTAATATGTACAAATACCTGAGTGGGGAGTACATCAGATGGAGCCAGGCTCTTCTAGTGGTACACGGTGACGGGAGCAGTGGGCACAAGCTGAAACGCCGGAAAATCCACTCACACATAGGAAAGCACACTTTCACTGTGAAGGGGTGGTGCACTTCAGCAGGTTGCACGGAGAGGCAGCGGTGCCTCCATCCTCGAGAACACTCCAGCCCCAGCCGCCTCGTCCTTGGGCAACCGCCCGGGGCCGACCCCGCTCCGCGCCGGGGGTGGGACGGGACGGGCCGCCCACCCGGGGTGCCCAGTGGCCCTCCCCGCCCCTCCCCTGCCCTCCCGTGGCCGCGCTCTCCTCCCTGCGCCCCGCCGGGGTGCCGAGGGGCCGCGCTCAGCCCCGCCGCCG